>CAKXYN010000491.1:0-101072 GCA_935064755.1 Tragelaphus eurycerus
ACATTTCAAAGAGCTTTGTTAACTCATGGGATTTTCCTTTTCCATTACATCCTAAACCTGTTTCTTTTTCTGTTTCTATATATAAAGTAATTCAGATTAAGATTTACTTTTGACTTCAAAGAAGTTTTGAGATGTCTACCATTTATATAACTGCATGGCAACTGTTCAAAGACATTAAGGACCCTATAGTGCATTGGAGGGCGGCCCCAAAAGATACATTCACATCCTAATCCACGGAAACTGTGAATGTGAACTTATTTAACAAAGAAATTTAGAAATTTTTCAAATGTAATTAAGAAAAGGGTATCAAAATCCAATCATACTGGATTGTCTTGGTGGGACCTCAATTCAGTGACAAGTGTCCTTTTAAGAGACACACAGGTGAGAAGGCCTTGTGAGGTCTTCTCAATGGTGGAGGAGATTGGAGGTACACACTCAGAAGCAAAGGACCACATGGAGCCACCAGAAGCCAGAAGAAGTAAGGAAGGATTCTCTCCTAGACCATTTAGAAGGAGTCTGTTCCTGCTGACACCTTGTTTTCAGACTTCTGACCTCCAGATTGTAGGAACCAATTCTTGCTTTTTGGAGCCATCAAATTTGTGATAATTTCTAATGGTAGAACAAGGGCTACTGGGGCTAACACAGTTTTCCAAAGGTAACATTTCTAAATAGCTACAAGCAACTCCTGATTGTTTACATTCATGGAAGGACATTTTTTAATTACTTTAAATTAAAGAGTAATTAATTAAATTACTCTTTGGGACATTTGCATTCAAATTCTCACATAAGTAAACATACACATTTATTTATCATTCAACAAATATTTGAGTAACCACTATTTACCAGGTATTACTGGATCAGCAATTTTTGATCCAGTCACAGAGGGGCAGCATCTGCAAACATAGACACTCTATGGGGAAGATGGGTGGGTAACATGGTGGTAAGTGATGGGCTGTCTCAAACTGCAGTCACTCCTTTCTTTTTTATTTCCCAAAGGCAGTCTAGACCAGGTTTCTATAGGTCTGGAAGAAGGTGATACAAAGGAAACCCTTTTAGGAGCAGGCAGATTCAGCAACTCTTTCTGAAGAGGAAGAAAAGGGAGATGCTACTGTTAGCACCAGTGTTGATCTTATGGATACAAATATCACGTGAGTTTGGGGTTTCCCTGATTGCTCCCAGAAAATTCATCACAGCGGAATCTTATCTGCAGGCAACTGTAGGAGTGGGATTTTCTGATTGAGAGAAGGATGTTGAGAAAAAAAATGAAAACTAAAAAGTGGGAGTTAAAGAGAGTTGGGGAGAGAGACATGGAAAGAAGGAGAAAATACACAAGAAGAATGAGAGAGACCATTACAGCTGAGAGAATAAACATCTAATCAGACTTTCTCTGTTACTTCCCTGTTTTTCTAAAAAGAAATGAATAAACAACAGATAAAGCATTTTCCTGAATTCTTGCTTCTGCAAGGAGAGAACTTCAGCACGTACTGCAATTCCTCAAGCACTTTTTACAGCTTACAGTGGTAGAAGCAGAGGCCTGGGGGCAGTCCTGTCCTCTTGATGATATTAGCTAAGGCTGGAGAAGTAAAGAGAGAGCAGAGACTGACAGATCAGTTTGGAGAGTCCAGACAGCACAACTCCCTGCACCTCACGGCCGCCCATCTCTCAGATGCAGGAACCTACTTCTGTGTGGGGTACAGTGCTCTGAAAGCACCTGCTGTCTGTCCCCAAACCTCACTGTGGGCTCCAGGGGTCACTCCTCCTCATCTCTCCTCAGAGCAGGGGCCAGAGGAAGCTGAAGTCATGATGTCTATGAAGAAATTGAATTTTTAATAAAGAAAAAAATCCCCAGACTCAGTGTCACTGAAGAATTCTGTCAAACATTAAAGCAGAATTAGCATGAATTATGCACAGTTTCTTGCAGACAATAGAAAGAAAATAATTCTTCATTCATTTTATGAGGCTAATATTACCCTGATGCCAAAATCAGACAAAGACCATAAAGAACTGAAAAGTACAGGGAAATACCTTTTATCTAGAAGATAGACACAAATTTCTTAAAATATTTTAGCAAGTAAAATTCATTGATACGTAAAATGAGTAATATACCAAGCACAAATGTAATTTCCTTCAAGGGTGCAAAACACTTTAATATTGACAATCAATGGATAGAATTCACCATATTATCAGAGTAGAAAAGAAGAATCATATCATCATATTAATCTAGTCAGAAAAAAAAAGGATTTGCAAAAATTCAGTAGTCAATTATGGTGAAAACTCTGAGAATCACAAGAATAGTGGAGAATTTCCTCAATAGCCAATGGTATTCTTACTAATAAAAGACTATAATTTTCTCTAAGAAGGAGAAAAAACCAGAGTGTCCATTCTTGTCACTCTTTTGGTACAGTGCTAGATGTTGGAGCAAGAAATAAAGAAAGTAGATGTAATGATCTTGTAGAGTTGAAAGAAGAAGTAAAACTGCCACTATTTGCTGGTAACATGATTATCTATGTAGAAAACACAAAGAATATACCCCTAAATTTATATTAGGGAAATCCAAATTAAAACTACAAAGAGACACCACTTCACATATATCATAAGAGCTAAAATTAAAAATACTGACAATACCAAGTTCTGGCAAGGATGCAAAGAAGCTGGATCACTCGTGCATTACTGGTGAGTGAATTGCCCAGTCATTCTAGAAAAGAGTCCAAGAATTTCAAATACACTTAAATATTCACATGCTGAATTCTTAATACTGCAAATGAGCCAGTGACCTTCACTGAATGAACAGATAAATATTCTGTAGTACCTTCACAGATGAAATATTATTTATACATCTTTCTCAACTTCAAAAGGGTTATTTTGCAATAAATCATTTTAAGTTGAAACAATAGGAAGTCCAAAGTTCATTTAATATGAGAAGGAAATCTAAAAAGAATAGAATAAATATGTACATGTAAAACTGATTCACTTTGCTGCACTGCAGAAACTAACATTGTAAAGCAGCTATACTGCAATAAAAATCAATTAAAACTTAAAAAAAGAAAATCCATCCAATATATTTAAGCTAGCTTCCCTTAAATGTGGTCAATACTTGCATTAGCCTACAGCTAGGAAAAAAATCATCTCACACAGTCTGCTATTGCTATTGCTAAGTCACTTCAGTCATGTCCGACTCTGTGTGACCCCATAGACGGCAGCCCACCAGGCTCTCCCGTCCCCGGGATTCTCCAGGCAAGAACACTGGAGTGGGTTGCCATTTCCTTCTCCAATGCATGAAAAGTGAAAAGTGAAAGTGAAGTCGCTCAGTCATGTCCGACTCTTAGCGATGACCCCATGGACAGCAGCCTACCAGGCTCCTCTATGCATGGGATTTTCCAGGCAAGAGTACTGGAGTGGGGTGCCATACACAGTCTATTTTATACTAAAATGATAGAAATCTTATGCAATGTATTGAATACTGTACTGAAAGTGAAAATCAGAATGTTTATATGGGTATGAACGTGAAGGTGAACGTGAAGTCGCTCAGTCATGTCCGACTCTTTGCAACCCCATGGACTGTAGTCTACCAGGCTCCTCTCTCCATGGGATTTTCCAGGCAATAGTACTGGAGTGGATTGCCGTTTCCTTCTCCAAGGGATCTTCCCAACCCAGGGATCGAACCCAGGTCTCCCGCATCGTAGACAGACGATTTACCGTCTGAGCCACCTGGCTGTAAATGTGTTGGTTGTTTATACTCATGATTTTGAGGCTGGCCCGGAGCTCAGCTCAGTCTTGCTGCCCAGAATCACCAGGAAACATGATACTGCATGTTGCTAGCCCAGGAAAAGAGAACATTTCAATATTCCAAGTATGGTTTCTACTGAAAGCATATCCCTTTCTCACTACTGTAAAGTCAAAAATTCTAAATTGAATTATCATAAGTTGGGGACAGTCTGTAGTGATTAAAAGGAGCAGACTGTTGATATATGATGTAGTCTAGGTGGATCTCAGGATGTTATGCTGAGTAAAAAAATCAATCTCAGAGGCTACATGGTATATGATTACACTTATTGGGTTATTATGTATACGTAGTGTGATTTTACTTATACAACATTCTCAACAGGACAAAAAAAAGATGAAAGGAGATCAGTAGTGACCTGGATTGTAAAGAATTGCAGGTCTCGGAAGGGTGTACAAAGAGAGGTTTTTTTTTAGAGAAATGGAACAACTCTATATCATGATTTTAATGGTGGTAACAAGAGCCTATACTTGTGATAAAGTTTCACAGAGCTATGCATCAAAACCAGAGTGCATATAAAACTGAGGTATCAGATTGTGATCTGTATTTTAATAAAATTTTGGCAATATCTATTTCGTTGTATGTATACATAATTATTATATTAGCATATATATTTTAGAATATCAAGCTGCTCTTCAGGCTGTTGTGGCCTTTGTGGTCTCTTTTGCTTAGTTACAAATAATTGGAAACCAGGACATCAGCAGATTTCAGGGATTTTCAAAGTTGTGGAGGTGGGGATGATCTGCAAAGTAAGTTCTTTAGGGTGATGGAATGATTCTGTATCTTAATTTTAGTGGTAAGAACAAGAACCTACAAATGGGATAAATTTCACAGCTATGCCTAGAAAGTTAGATATAAAAATGTGATATATATAATAAAACGATACATATAATATAATGATACATATAATATATGTATTATCATTCTGCTCCCTAGACTGCTCTGGGCATTTGTGGTCTCTCCTGCTTCCTTGTAAATAATTAGAAACCAGGACCTCACCTGTCTGTCACTCAGAGTTGAAATGGGACAGAAGAGTAGATGGTTCAACTACATATAAACTCTCCTCCTTGCATCACTCATTAATGAGTTCTTTTGACCTTAAATTTTAAGAACTGGCACTGTTTTGGAGACTGTGTCTATACCTCCTTTTCTACTTGCTTATTTGCTTTTGGTTCTTTTAAATTAATTCATCTATTAAGATGATCAAACTAAGTGGAAGATTGAGAGATACATACTTCATGATCATGCACAGTATACAAAACTTCAGTCATCAACTTCTGTGGTATTGACATATACTAAGTGTTTGAATGGGACTCAAAAAGGTCAGTTTTCATTCCAGTCGCAAGAAGGGCAATGCCAAACATTGTTCAAACTATTATGCAATTGTGCTCATTTCACATGCAAGTAAGGTTATGCTTAAAATCTTTTAAGCTAGGTTTCAGCAGTGTGTGAACCAAGAACTTCCAGATGTACAGGCTGGATTTCAAAGAGGCAGAGGAACCAGTGATCAAGTTGCTAACATTCATTGGATCATGGAGAAAGCAAAGGAATTCCAGAAAAGCATCTACTTCTACTTCATTGACTACGTTAAAAACTTTGTGTGGATAACAACAAATTGTGGAAAATTCTTAAAGTGATGGAAATACCAGCCCACCTTACTTGTCTTCTGAGAAACCTGTATGCAGGTCAAGAAGCAACAATTAGAACCAGACATGAAATAACGGACTGGTTCCAAATTGGGAAAGGAGTCTTTCAAGGCTATGTATTGCCAGCCTGTTTATTTAACTTATATGCGGAGTACAACATGTGAAATGCCGAGCTGGATGAATCACAAGCTGGAATCAAGATTTCTGGGAGAAATATAAAAAACCTCAGATACGCAGAAGATAGCACTCTAATGGGAGAAAATGAAGAGGAACTGAAGGGCTTTTTGATGAGTGTGAAAGAGGAGAGTGAAAAAGCTGCCTTGAAACTCAACATTCAAAAATCTAAGATAGTTGCATCTGGTCCCATCACTTCATGGCAAATAAAAAGGGGGAAATTAGAAGCAGTGACAGATTTTATTTTCTTGGTCTCCCAAATCCCCATGGACAGTGGCTGCAGCCATGAAATTGAAAGCTGCTTGCCCCGTGGAAGAAAAGATACGACAAACCTGCAGCTGGGCTAAGTCGCTTCAGTCGTGTCCGGCTCTGCATCCCTATGAACCGTAGCCCTCCAGGATCCTCTGTCCATGAGATTTCCCAGGCAAGAGTACTGGAGTGGGTTGCCATGCCCTCCTCCAGGGGATCTTCCTGACCCAGGGATTGAACCCACATCACTTATGTCTCCTGAATTTGCAGGCAAGTTTTTAACCACGTGCCATCTAGGAAGCTTAAGATGACATATTAAAAAGCAGACACATGACTTTGCTGACAAAGGTCTGTATAGTCAAAGCTATGATTTTGCCAATAGTCACGTGTGGTGTAAGAGTTGGACTATAAATAAGGCTGAAAGCTTAAGAATTGATGCTTTTGAACTGTCGGACTGGAGAAGACTGTTGAGAGTCGCTTGGACTGCAAGGAAGACAAACTAGTCAATCCTAATAGGAATCAACTGTGAATATTCACTGGAAGGACTGATGCTGAAACCGAAACTCTAATACTTTGGCCACCTGATGCGAAGAGCCTACTCATTGGAAAAGACCTTGATGATGGGGAAAATTGAAGGCAAAAGGAGAAGGGAGAGGCAGAGGATGAGTTGATTAGATAGCATCATTGACTTAATGGACATGAATTAGAGCAACTTTGGGAGATATTGAAGTACAGTGTAGCCTGGGGTGCTGTTGTCCATGGAGTCACAAAGAGTTGGATACAACTTAGCAACTGAAAAACAACAGCAAAGTGTTTGAAACCTGTAGATACCAACTTCTGTAGGAGAGCATTACAGCATTATGTCACGGAAAGACTTGGCATACTTATCTTGAATTTATTTTACAAAGAGAAAAACAATGAGTCACTAACAAGTAAGACTGAACACTTTGGACCAATGACATAGAAAATGTGACATCAAGACAATTCCAGGACACATGGTCTAATAAATGCAGTTCTACTTGTGGAGGGAAGAGGACTGAATATCCTAATCTTCCTCAAAGTCTAATAAATAAGACTTAATTTCAGATTTCAAAAGAATGTTTTATTCCTGTTATAATTTCATTCAAAACTTAAAACTGAATATACTCTGAAAGTCAGATGGACTGATTTTTTTTTGTCATTTATGGTGAAGTAACTTTATTTATTGAAAAACCTAAATAGAGTCATAGAACTCAATACAAAGAGATACAATACTTATTTTGAATAAAATTTCCATTCACCAAGAAGCCTAAGATCTGCAACTTTTTTTAGAGAGTTATTAGATTCTGGATGGAGAAAAGTAAGTGTAGGCTAATAAATGACCAGTTAATAGATAAAAGAACATTTCATAGGCTATAGTAAATTATATTTTAAATCAGCTGGAAAAACAATTTTGCTGAATAATTATTAATGTATGTCAACTTGCTTAATATTCAGTTCCCCTCAGCTCAAATTTTAATACTGATTGCTTTTTTCATGCCTTCTTTCAGGATCTGATTAATTTAATGACCAGGGAAAAACAAGTAGACAAAGTAAAGGTTTGTGGTGAGCCAGACTTTTTCCCATGCATGCACAGACCACGTGGTCTATGAACATGACAACCCCCACTTCCTGTTGCGGGGAGTCACACAGGTACCGGGTAGTGTGTATATGTGTTGCCAGGCACTCAAAGACACTGAACTCTCAGCTTGAGGCAGAAACTAAGCACATTTGTGCAGGGGAATCCATGCCTCATGCTGCCCTCCAGTCTGCTCTGGGTTTTCCTGGCCGTCATCTTCTCTGGTAGGGATGCTTCCAAACATGGGTGCGAGTGTTCAGCGTGAAAGGCCTGAACACAGACACATGGAGCTTCATAGGGACTTGGGGAGGAAAGGAGGACTGGGGAAAAGCAAACATCTTAGGATTTCTTTATTTTTTTTCTTTTGGTCTTTGGATCCAACATAACTCCTACACTATTTTATTCACTGCTTCATCTTTGTTTTCTGATTTTTTTTTTCCCCACAGCATCTGGTGTGGCCCAGAAAGTTACTCAAGACCAGCCAGCTATATCCACCCAAGTGGGGCAGTCAGTCACCCTGAATTGTCGGTATGAAACAAGTTGGAGAGCTTACTACCTTTTTTGGTACAAGCGACTTCCCAGTGGACAGATGACTTACCTTATTCAACAATATTCAGGGTATGGTAATGCAAGGAATGGCCGCTATTCTATAAACTTCCAGAAAGCAGATAAATCCATCAGCCTCATCATTTCATCCTTACAACTGGAAGATTCTGCAAAGTACTTCTGTGCTCTCTGGGAACTCACAGTGCTTGAAGTAATAGGAAAAGCTGTACAAAAACCCAGAGCTTGATAAAAGAGAGACCCCCTGCTGTAGGACCCGAGCTGAAATGCACACCCACAGACCCCAGACAAGAAATGATAGTCCTGTGGTTGCTTAACTTGTGGTCTGGATCAGAGGATTTAACTCTAGATAAAGGCTCCTTCTATGTCATTGGAAACAGGTGTCCAGAGTAACTTTCTACTAATACATTCTCCTCTTGAATTTTTGACTTTAAGTCAACCATACAGAACATGTGTAAAGTTGTCTAGATTTGAAAACTTGTCCCATAATGTTTTAAGTTGTCAGTTTTACTTCATCACAAACCTGGGTCTAGCTGTGTGGAGTCACCATCAAAACCATGTCCTTAGTCATTTCATCTTAGACTTTGTGTCAGGGCACAATCAGAAAAGCAGAACCATGGGTGATGTAGAATAAAAGATAAGTTATAAGGACTAGTGGACCACATGAGATCTGACAGGATGTGGTCCACTGGAGAAGGGAATGGCAAACCACTTCAGTATTCTTGCCTTGAGAACCCCATGAACAGTATGAAAAGGCAAAATGATAGGATACTGAAAGAGGAACTCCCCAGGTCAGTAGCTGCCCAATATGCTACTGGTGGTCAGTAGAGAAATAACTCCAGAAAGAATGAAGGGATGGAGCCAAAGCAAAAAGAATACCCAGCTGTGGGTATGACTGGTGATAGAAGCAAAGTCTGATGCTGTAAAGAGCAAACTGCATAGGAACCTGGAATGTCAGGTCCATGAATCAAGGCAAATTCAGATCAGATCAGATCAGATCAGTCGCTCAGTCGTGTCCGACTCTTTGCGACCTCATGAACCGCAGCACGCCAGGCCTCCCTCTCCATCACCAGCTCCCGGAGGTCACTCAGACTCGCATCCATCGAGTCAGTGATGCCATCCAGCCATCTCATCCTCTGTCGTCCCCTTCTCCTCCTGCCCTCAATCCCTCCCAGCATCAGAGTCTTCTCCAATGAGTCAACTCTTCGCATGAGGTGGCCAAAATACTGGAGTTTCAGCTTTAGCATCATTCCTTCCAAAGAAATTCCAGGATTGATCTCCTTCAGAATGGACCGGTTGGATCTTCTTGCAGTCCAAGGGACTCTCAAGAGTCTTCTCCAACACCACAGTTCAAAAGCATCAATTCTTCGGCGCTCAGCCTTCTTCACAGTCCAGCTCTCACATCCATACATGACCACAGGAAAGACCATAGCCTTGACTAGGCGAACCTTTGTTGGCAAAGTAATGTCTCTGCTTTTGAATATGCTATCTAGGTTGGTCATAACTTTCCTTCCAAGGAGTAAGCGTCTTTTAATTTCATGGCTGCAGTCACCATCTGCAGTGATTTTGGAGCCCAGAAAAACAAAGTCTGACACTGTTTCCACTGTTTCCCCATCTATTTCCCATGCAGTGATGGGACCAGATGCCATGATCTTCGTTTTCTGAATGTTGAGCTTTAAGCCAACCTTTTCACTCTCCACTTTCACTCTCATCAAGAGGCTTTTTAGTTCCTCTTCACTTTCTGCCATAAGAGTCGTGTCATCTGCATATCTGAGGTTATTGATATTTCTCCCAGCAATCTTGATTCCAACTTGTGTTTCTTCCAGTCCAGCATTTCTCATGATGTACTCTGCATATAAGTTAAATAAACATGGTGACAATATGCAGCCTTGACGTACTCCTTTTCCTATTTGGAACCAGTCTGTTGTTCCATGACCAGTTCTAACTGTTGCTTCCTGACCTGCATACAGATTTCTCAAGAGGCAGATCAGGTGGTCTGGTATTCCCATCTCTTTCAGAATTTTCCATAGTTTATTGTGATCCACACAGTCAAAGACTTTGGCATAGTCAATAAAGCAGAAATAGATGTTTTTCTGGAATTCTCTTGCTTTTTCCATGATCCAGCGGATGTTGGCAATTTGATCTCTGGTTCCTCTGCCTTTTCGAAAACCAGCTTGAACATCAGGAAGTTCACGGTTCACATATTGCTGAAGCCTGGCTTGGAGAATTTTGAGCATTACTTTACTAGCGTGTGAGATGAGTGCAATTGTTCGGTAGTTTGAGCACTCCTTGGCATTGCCTTTCTTTGGGATTGGGATGAAAACTGACCTTTTCCAATCTTGTGGCCACTGCTGAGTTTTCCAAATTTGCTGGCATATTGAGTGTAGCACTTTCACAGCATCATCATTCAGGACTTGGAATAGCTCCACTGGAATTCCATCACCTCCACTAGCTTTGTTCGTAGTGATGCTTTCTAAGGCCCATTTGACTTCACATTCCAAGATGTCTGGCTCTAGGTCAGTGATCACATCATCATGATTATCTGGGTCTTGAAGCTCTTTTTTGTACAGTTCTTCTGTGTATTCTTGCCACCTCTTCTTAATATCTTCTGCTTCTGTTAGGTCCACACCATCTCTGTCCTTTATTGTGCCCATCTTTGCATGAAATGTTCCTTTGGTATCTCTGATTTTCTTGAAGAGATCCCTAGTCTTTCCCATTCTGTTGTTTTCCTCTATTTCTTTGCATTGATCACTGAAGAAGGCTTTCTTATCTCTTCTTGCTATTCTTGGGAACTCTGCATTTAAATGTTTATATCTTTCCTTTTCTCCTTTGCTTTTTGCTTCTCTTCTTTTCACAGCTATTTGTAAGGCCTCCCCAGACAGCCATTTTGCTTTTTTGCATTTCTTTTCCATGGGGATGGTCTTGATCCCTGTCTCCTGTACAATGTCCTGAACCTCATTCCATAGTTCATCAGGCACTCTATCTATCAGATCTAGGCCCTTAAATCTATTTCTCACTTCCACTGCATAATCATAAGGGATTTGATTTAGGTCATACCTGAATGGTCTAGTAGTTTTCTCTACTTTCTTCAATTTCAGTCTGAATTTGGCAATAAGGAGTTCATGGTCCGAGCCACAGTCAGCTCCTGGTCTTGTTTTTGCTGATTGTATAGAGCTTCTCCATCTTTGGCTGCAAAGAATATAATCGATCTGATTTCGGTGTTGACCATCTGGTGATGTCCATGTATAGAGTCTTCTCTTGTGTTGTTGGAAGAGGGTATTTGCTATGAGCAGTGCATTTTCTTGGCAAAACTCTATTAGTCTTTGCCCTGCTTCATTCTGTATTCCAAGGCCAAATTTGCCTGTTACTCCAGGTGTTTCTTGACTTCCTACTTTTGCATTCCAGTCCCCTATAATGAAAAGGACATCTTTTTTGGGTGTTAGTTCTAAAAGGTCTTGTAGGTCTTCATAGAACCTTTCAACTTCAGCTTCTTCGGCGTTACTGGTTGGGGCATAGACTTGGATTACTGTGACATTGAATGGTTTGCCTTGGAAACGAACAGAGATCATTCTATCGTTTTTGAGATTGCATCCAAGTACTGCATTTCGGACTCTTTTGTTGACCATGATGGCCACTCCATTTCTTCTGAGGGATTCCTGCCCACAGTAGTAGATAAAATGGTCATCCGAGTTAAATTCACCCATTCCAGTCCATTTTAGTTCGCTAATTCCTAGAATGTCAACATTCACTCTTGCCATCTCTTGTTTGACCACTTCCAATTTGCCTTGATTCATGGACCTGACATTCCAGGTTCCTATGCAATATTGCTCTTTACAGCATCGGACTTTGCTTCTATCACCAGACACATCCACAGCTGGGTATTCTTTTTGTTTTGGCTCCATCCTTTCATTCTTTCTGGAGTTCTTTCTCCACTGATCTCCAGTAGCATATTGGGCCCCTACTGACCTGGGGAGTTTCTCTTTCAGTATCCTATCATTTTGTCTTGTCATACTGTTCATGGGGTTCTCAAGGCAAGAATACTGAAGTGGTTTGCAAGGCAAATTTGGTACAAGAGATGGAAGAGTGATTATTTGTGTGGGGGTTTTTATTTCTCAAAATTCTCCAAGCCAGGCTTCAGCAATATGTGAATCGTGAACTTCCTGTTGTTCAAGCTGGTTCTAGAAAAGGCAGAGGAACCAGAGATCAAATTGCCAAAACCCGATGGATCATGGAAAAAGCAAGAGAGTTCCAGAAAAACATCTATTTCTGCTTTATTGACTATGCCAAAGCCTTTGACTGTGTGGATCACAATAAACTGTGGAAAATTCTGAAAGAGATGGGAATACCAGACCACTTGATCTGCCTCTTGAGAAATTTATATGCAGGTCAGGAAGCAACAGTTAGAACTGGACGTGGAACAACAGACTGGATCCAAATAGGAAAAGGAGTACATCAAGGCTGTATATCGTCACCCTGTATATTTAACTTCTATCCAGTGTTCTTGCCTGGAGAATCCCAGGGACGGGGGAGCCTGGTGAGCTGCCATCCATGGGGTCACACAGAGTAGGACACGACTGAAGTGACTTAGCAGTAGCATGCAGAGTACATCATGTGACATGCTGGACTGGAAGAAACACAAGTTGGAATCAAGATTGCTGGGAGAAATATCAATAACCTCAGATATGCAGATGACACCACCCTTATGGCAGAAAGTGAAGAGGAACTAAAAAGTCTCTTGATGAAAGTGAAAGTGGAGAGTGAAAAGGTTGGCTTAAAGCTCAACATTCAGAAAATGAAGATCATGGCATCTGGTCCCATCACTTCATGGGAAATAGTTGGGGAAACAGTGTCAGACTTTATTTTTCTGGGCTGCAAAATCACTCCACATGGTGAGTGCAGCCATGAAATTAAAAGACGCTTACTCCTTGGAAGGAAAGTTATGACCAATCTAGATAGCATATTCAAAAACAGAGACATTACTTTGCCAACAAAGGTCCGTCTAGTCAAGGCTATGGTTTTTCCTGTGGTCATGTATGGATGTGAGAGTTGGACTGTGAAGAAAGCTGAGCATCAAAGAATTGATGCTTTTTACTGTGGTGTTGGAGAAGACTCTTGAGAGTCCCTTGGACTGCAAGGAGATCCAATCAGTCCGTTCTGAAGGAGATCAGCCCTGGGATTTCTTTGGAAGGAATTACGCTAAAGCTGAAACTCCAGTACTTTGGCCGCCTCATGCGAAGTGTTGACTCATTGGAGAAGACTCTGATGCTGGAAGGGATTGGGGGCAAGAGGAGAAGGGGATGACAGAGGATGAGATGGCTAGATGACATTACTGACTCGATGGATGTGAGTCTCAGTGAGCTCCGGGAGTTGGTGATGGACAGGTAAGCCTGGCATGCTGCGATTCATGGGGTCGAAAGAGTCGGACACGACTGAGCGACTGATCTGATCTGATAAGGACTAGATCTCAGGCAGTGGTTAGAGCTGGTGGACAAGTCTGTACAAAGCTGTTATTTTTATATCTGATGTTGAGCCTGAATTCACTTTAAGTGAGATTAGAGTAACATTTGTAAAGGAAAGTTTGATGAGGACGAAATCATAGACAAACTGACACATAAAGTTAGACTTAAACTATGAGGACACTTGGAACCCACAAAGACTTGTCTGTCTCACTTCCTTCAGTCTCACAATGCTGGGTGACCTTGAAGAGAGGTGGCTCTTATTTGCCATCATGCTACACACATACTTGGCCCAAGACAAAGAAGATGTGGAGGACTTCTAATGGGAAGTGAAGGAGTTGTGAGTCAACAGTAAGATGAGCTAGTTCATCAGCAGCAATGTGTAGAAAAAGCACTTGCCAAATTCCAATGGTCAACCATGGTGAAAACTCTAAGAAACACAGGACTAATGGAGAATTTCCTCAACAGCTCTTAGTATGTTTACTGGTAAAAGACTGTATATTTTTCCCTAAGGAAGGGAACAAGGGGAGAATATCCACTTTAATCACTCTCCTTCAGCACAGTGCTGGACGTTGTAGCCAGTGCAGTAACACAAGTAAATATATAAACAACCTTTTAAGCCAGAAAGGCAGTCAAATTACCACTATTTTCTATCTATGTAGAAAATCCTAAAGAATACACCCTCCAAAATTCCGACAACTAGTAAGTGGGTTCAAAAGGTCTCAGGATATACAAGGTAAACACAAAATCAAATGCATTTCTATATACTAGCAACAAACATGTGGATATCTAAATTAATAATATAATACTGTTTACAATGGCTCAAGAAAGACCCTAAATCCTTAGGCGTAAATCTAAATAAACATGTACAGAACTTATACACAGAAAGCTACAAAACACTGCTATTTCCAAAAAACACAAATAGCCAATTATTCTAGCTATTATCCTAGAAAGGTATTATCCTAGAAAGGTATCAGAGATACCAAAGGAACATTTCATGCAAAGATGGGCACAATAAAGGACAGAGATGGTGTGGACCTAACAGAAGCAGAAGATATTAAGAAGAGGTGGCAAGAATACACAGAAGAACTGTACAAAAAAGAGCTTCAAGACCCAGATAATCATGATGATGTGATCACTGACCTAGAGCCAGACATCTTGGAATGTGAAGTCAAATGGGCCTTAGAAAGCATCACTACGAACAAAGCTAGTGGAGGTGATGGAATTCCAGTGGAGCTATTCCAAGTCCTGAATGATGATGCTGTGAAAGTGCTACACTCAATATGCCAGCAAATTTGGAAAACTCAGCAGTGGCCACAAGATTGGAAAAGGTCAGTTTTCATCCCAATCCCAAAGAAAGGCAATGCCAAGGAGTGCTCAAACTACCGAACAATTGCACTCATCTCACATGCTAGTAAAGTAATGCTCAAAATTCTCCAAGCCAGGCTTCAGCAATATGTGAACCGTGAACTTCCTGATGTTCAAGCTGGTTTTAGAAAAGGCAGAGGAACCAGAGATCAAATTGCCAACATCCGCTGGATCATGGAAAAAGCAAGAGAGTTCCAGAAAAACATCTATTTCTGCTTTATTGACTATGCCAAAGCCTTTGACTGTGTGGATCACAATAAACTATGGAAAATTCTGAAAGAGATGGGAATACCAGACCACCTGATCTGCCTCTTGAGAAATCTGTATGCAGGTCAGGAAGCAATAGTTAGAACTGGTCATGGAACAACAGACTGGTTCCAAATAGGAAAAGGAGTACGTCAAGGCTGCATATTGTCACCATGTTTATTTAACTTATATGCAGAGTACATCATGAGAAATGCTGGACTGGAAGAAACACAAGTTGGAATCAAGATTGCTGGGAGAAATATCAATAACCTCAGATATGCAGATGACACCACTCTTACGGCAGAAAGTGAAGAGGGGCTAAAAAGCCTCTTGATGAGAGTGAAAGTGGAGAGTGAAAAGGTTGGCTTAAAGCTCAACATTCAGAAAACGAAGATCATGGCATCTGGTCCCATCACTGCATGGGAAATAGATGGGGAAACAGTGGAAACAGTGTCAGACTTTGTTTTTCTGGGCTCCAAAATCACTGCAGATGGTGACTGCAGCCATGAAATTAAAAGACGCTTGCTCCTTGGAAGGAAAGTTATGACCAACCTAGATAGCATACTCAAAAGCAGAGACATTACTTTACCAACAAAGGTTCGCCTAGTCAAGGCTATGGTCTTTCCTGTGGTCATGTATGGATGTGAGAGCTGGACTGTGAAGAAGGCTGAGTGCCGAAGAATTGATGCTTTTGAAGTGTGGTGTTGGAGAAGACTCTTGAGAGTCCCTTGGACTGCAAGAAGATCCAACCAGTCCATTCTGAAGGAGATCAATCCTGGAATTTCTTTGGAAGGAATGATGCTAAAGCTGAAACTCCAGTATTTTGGCCACCTCATGCGAAGAGTTGACTCATTGGAGAAGACTCTGATGCTGGGAGGGATTGAGGGCAGGAGGAGAAGGGGACGACAGAGGATGAGATGGCTGGATGGCATCACTGACTCGATGGATGCGAGTCTGAGTGACCTCCGGGAGCTGGTGATGGACAAGGAGGCCTGGCGTGCTGCGGTTCATGGGGTCGCAAAGAGTCGGACACGACTGAGCGACTGATCTGATCCTAGAAAGACCAACTTTTCCCCCATGTAGCTGCATAGGCATCTTTAAAAGTGAAAGTGAAAGTCACTCAGTAGTGTCCAACTCATTGCAACCCCATGGACTATACAATCCATGGAATTCTCCAGGCCAGAATACTGGAGTGGGTGGCCTTTCCTTTCTCCAGGGTATCTTCCCAACACAGGGACTGAACCCAGGTCTCCCACATTGCAGGTGGATTCTTTACCAGCTAAGCCAAAGGGGAAGCCCCATGGAGATGCATAGGCACTTTTAGAGAAAAAAAAAAAAATTTGATGACACATGCATTATGACCTCTTTTTGGACTTGATTCTGTTTATTGACTTCATTTTATCCTCATACCAACAGACCATTCTATCTTAATTACTGGGACTTCATACACGTTTTGAAATCTGGAAATGCAAGAAATATTTTTTTGTCTTATTCAAGGCTTGTGAGTAGGTTTTTGCACTTCCACATAAGTTATACAATAGCTTCTACCAGAAGAGATTGAGGTAATTTGCTTGGGATTGTGTTGAATTTATGAATTGATTTGGGACAATTGACATCTTACCATATGGAGTCTTTGGATCCATAGCCTCTATTTATGTCCTCTCTAATTTATTTCATTAATGTTAAGATTTTTATAGAGGATATGCATTGTTGCTGTTGTTTAGTCTCTATCGTGTCCAACTCTTTGTGACCTCATGGACTGTAGCCTGCCAGGCTCCTCTATCATTGGGACTTTCCAGGCAAGAATATTGGGGTGGGTTGCCATTCCCATCTGTAGGGGATCTTCCCAACTGAGGGGTATTTTGTACATGTACAAACATATGATGTGTAAATAAAAATAATCCACCTGGTTGGCAGGCAGACTCTTTACCACTGAGCCACCTGGGAAGCAAGGCTACTTATACTAATTTTATCTTTTATTTCATATAACATTTTTACCTTAATTGACCTAAATACCCAGCATCAAATCCAGAGCTAGGATGTGAATACAGGGAATTAATTATGCTCTCAAATGGCCAGAACAGAGCTAGATATCTGTTAATATGAGAACAGATATCATACCATCTATTTGACTATTGAATAGTCAAATAGATGGTACCAATAGTCAAATAGATGGTACCAACCTCTTGTTTGGGGTTTTGAAAACACTGTTTCATTGAGCAGCCTTAGGAAATGGTCTTTCCTGATATCAGTGTCTGTAGGTGGCAAGGACTGGTCACCACTGCGTACCAGCCCATGATTTATGTTAGTTACCTCAGACCTCAAAAGTGAGGACATTTCTCATCTCCCTTAAATGATCTATGATTTTCTTCTCCCAAATCAAAACTATTCTAGAGTTACTGAAGAGGAATCAAGAAGAGGACTTGCATACCTTACATTAAATTAGTTCCCAAGCATTTGATAAATGACATTTTAATTGCATTTTCTAATGCTTTTGCTAGAATCTAGAAATAAAATTGATTTTTGTGTTTGGTGACTGTATCAATGCACTAATAGGTTCTAGTTCTTAGAGTTTGTTTGCTGCTGCTGCTGCTAAGTCGCTTCAGTCGCATCCGACTCTGTGCGACCCCATAGACGGCAGCCCATCAGGCTCTCCCGTCCCTGGGATTCTCCAGGCAAGAACACTGGAGTGGGTTGCCATTTCCTTCTCCAATGCATGAAAGTGAAAAGTGAAAGTAAAGTCGCTCAATCGTGTCCGACTCTTAGCGACCCCATGGACTGGAGCCTACCAGGCTCCTCTGTCCATGGAATTCTCCAGGCAAAAGTACTGGGGTGGGGTGCCATTGCCTTCCCCAGAGTTTTTTCAGAGGTACTTTATATTTTCTACATGTATAAGCTTACAATCTGTAAGTTAAAATAGTTTTGCTTCTCCTTTTCAAACTTAATACATCTTATTTCCTTTCCTGGTTTGATCCCATGACTTCCATTAGGACAGTGAATAGAAGTAGTGATAGTCTACCTGTCTTGTTTGTGACCCTATAGGGAAAAATATTGACTTTGATATTTTCAATGATACCCTTTATTAGATTTGGGAATTTCTCTTTTATTTTTGGATTGTTGGGAGTATTCATCATACTTACTCCCATAACTCCCATCGTAAATACATACAAAAGACATGTTAGCCTTTCAGCAAATTCTCTTGATTATTTGAAAGTAAATTAAGTACATAATTTTGGTTTTCATCAAGCAAAGGAAGATAACCTCACCTCATATGGTCAAGATATAATCTTCTAAAATTAAAAATTCTGAAAAGAAGCAATGGGCTAGAAAACTTATTTTTAGATTCTCCATATATTTTTGGTTTTCAATATTATTTAAAATGACACTTTGAAGTGTTTTGTACAATCTTCTAAAAAATAAAGTCGAAGAAACCAACAGACAAAATGTTCATGCTAGTTTTCTTCTGCCTTTTGCTAATAAAATAAAATAATATATTCTTACTCAGCTTAAATGAATTCATTTTCATTTGTTCCTATATTTTCAGTAGTAATGAGTGTTGACTTGTGTGTGCATGTAATTCGCCAAAGAGAGACTCCCCAAAAATATTTGTGATTATTTGTTAAATGAATGAAGCTTGATTACCATGATATTTATTTCCATATCATTAATTTTCCTCCATCCTAGAGTTGGGATGTTTGTTATCTGTTCTTGAATTTTGTCCACAAATATAACCCTCTATTTATCCTGTTGGAGTCTTTTGTTTAACTTGACTTCCATAGGATTGAAAGATTGCTTTTAGAATAATTTCAAGAGTGGCTCAGCATAACTTCTTTCACTGAGTTCATGAGTAACAACTCATCTACTCATTCAGAAAACAGATAACTCTTGAGTGCTTTCTATGTAGCAACCTCTCTTTATAAATATTGAATAACCTTAAAATATGGGAAGGTTAAAGACAAAAGGAAAACTACAAAGAAGCTGACAACTGAAGATCATAATGGGGCTATGGAAAAACAAAGGAGCCAAAAATAATTAAAATCTTTTGTGGAGTGGTATAGAACTAAGAAAACACAGCTGAGAACAGAGGCGGTACAACTGCGATGTGTGTGTGCTCTCAGTCGTGTCCAACTCTTGGGACACCATGGACTGTAGCCCACAGGCTCCTCTGTCCATAGATTCAGCCAGGCAAGAACACTGGAGTGGGCAGCCATTTCCTTTACCAGAGGATGTTCCTGATCCAGGGATCGAACCCCCATTGCCTACATTGCGGGCAGATTCTTTACTGGCTGAGCCACCACGGATATTTACCTTTCAAGATGAGGAACTGTTCAAAAGGTTGACTTCTGGTGGGAGTTTAGCTCTGCAGTTTGTTTATTCAGTCGCAAGAGGGGGCTGCTGTATTTGGAAACAGTGGTCCTTTGTGGCTATAAAGGAAAGGAAACGTGTTTTCCATCGATGTTCCACAGAAAAGAGAAGAAAAATGACAGATTTTCATCATTTTTAGATAAACTGATTTTATAGTGCTTTGTTGAGTGCATGTGGTCAAGAGTTCAGGGAGTCATAGCCTTATAACCTACACCTTTTCCATGTACCTCACCAAACCCTAGACTTCCCTGGTGGCTCAGACGGTAAAGCGCCTGCCTACCATGCGGGAGACCTGGGTTCGATCCCTGGGTGGGGAAGATCTTCTGGAGAAGGAAATGGCAACCTACCCCAGTACTCTTGCATGGAAAATCCCATGGATGGAAGAGCCTGGTAGGCCCCAGTCCGTGGGGTCGCAAAGAATCGGACACAACTGAGCTGACTTCACCTTACCTACCTAAACCCTGCTTTCTCATTTCCTACCCCTGTTAACTCTTCCTTCCCTATTCCTTATGCTCTTTTCTTTTCATTCCTCTTTCTCTGCCAGGATCATCCACCTCCACCCTTCGCCACCCCAGATAGTTTGCTTTCCCTTCTGTCTTTTCTCTCAGTGTCTGCATCCTTGGCGCCGAGCACCTACAAACTTGGGCACAGAGGGCATAAGGATTAAGGACCATTGTTCAAGGAGGATGAGGAGAATACCATCCTTGTCATTAGTTACTATATCAAGAACCGATGCATTGAGAAATATCTGCCTAGATGGAGACAGATGCATGATTCCAAGGACCTTTTCAGAATGCTGAGCTCCAATGTCTGAGCTCAAGACATTTAGTTTTCTGTCCCGATGTTATTAATATTTCCTGTCCCTCAGAGCAATCACAGCTTACTTTGAAATCTCACATACATTTGCTAGAACATGGATGGGAATTTTTATCTCTTTACAATATAGAGCTCAGTAAAGCTTTCTGGGATTAAACAATGTTTCCCACAAGCTCCACGGAGCATCAGAACATTTCTTTGAAGAAGAAATGATAGAACACAGGTTCTGGATAGACACACCATTGTGACTGGTGTTCCTTTTCCAGAGCCAGACTTTAAACTTCACAAGGGATAGCAGTTGGCACCCTGTGAGTTGGGGATGTCTCACCTTCTTTGCAGGATGTGACTAAAACAGGACAGGAAGACCTAGACAAGGAAATGCTTGATCATTGGCTGAGGGATCCTGGCAACAGCACATTGCAACAGATACCTGCACTGGCTGTAAGTCTCTAACAGCAGCAGTTGTACCTGTTCTCTGGAAACAAGACTAGGAGCAGACACAAGTGTGAGCTCTAAGTCCACAACCCTGGTTTGTCCTTGAAGTATGAGGCTGGTGATTGGAGTAACTGTTTTTCTGACCTTGGGTAAGTGTTCTACGTCTACAAGGGATGACTTTGAGGCCAAGGAACCATAAAGCATCATTTGCTCTCTACTCCTCTCCCTGTGTTTTATTCAGCATTATAGCAATGGAATTGAGAACAGATCTATGCATTTACTAGGGAGTACAAACTTCTACATGACAGATTAATTCATAGCCATGATCCGGAAGAGACTTTAGCAGTAAGCAGGTTGGAAGAAATCTCTGGGGTTATTGAGCCAAGGACCCTGGGATAAAGCCTACAGAGTTCTCAGATTCTTGCCATGTGTCTTTGGTCCCTATATAATAGGCACCAATAATATTTCTCAGGACATAGATAAAAATACTGGAGTAGGGGTAGGTCCAGACAGTTTGGGGAGTGTTGTGCCCTTGATCCACAGAATTACACTGATTTGTTGTCAGGGGATAATTTTATTTTCTTGATCCTTTAGGGACTGTGATTAATGCTAAGACCACCCAGCCTGGCTCCATGGATTGTGCTGAAGGAGAGGATGTAAACCTGCCTTGTAATCACTCTACCATTAGTGGACAAGACTATATACATTGGTATCGGCAAAATCCCAATCAGAGTCCACAGTATGTCATTCATGGCTTAAGAGGGACAGTGAACAGCAGCATGGCCTCTCTGCACATAGCTTCAGACAGAAAGTCCAGCACCTTGGTCCTGCCCCAGGTCACCCTGAGAGACACTGCTGTGTACTACTGTGTCCTGAGAGAGGCACACTGGGACTGACGGGGCTGCACCTGTGCAGTATCTCTCTGGTGGGAAGATGGGGGGACAGAGTTGGGGGAGCAGTCACAAGAGCAAATCTAGAGTCATCTGGAAGGAGAATCAGAAGAGCAGTAAGACATGAGGAAAATGAAGGGAAGGGAAATGGAAGATGATAGATAATGAAAAGAAGAGAAAGAGGACAAGGAAGAAGTGCTTCATTGGTTGATGTGGCTATGAATGATAAGGAAACTAAGAATCATAATTTTAACACAGGAGAAAAGTGAAGAGGTATTAATAGTTTGTCATGGCTCCTCCTCATGTCAATAAAATGTTGGTTTCAGTGTATTAAAGATGAAAAGATAAGGAAAACACAAATAATTCTCCTGTTCCAAAGGCTTCCTTCGTTTGGACCCAGGACAAATCCATACTCAGAAACGCGTATTATTACAGTTGTTTCATTTGCAGATTGATCTTATGCAGAGGAAAATCTGAAATGTTATTTTGTTACTACTCTAGAACACATGCTTGTGATAAAAAAAAATTTTTAAGGAAACAAAAACTAAGTGAATATTTATTTTTAATCTGTCTAGAAGTTCTGCCTCTATAAAGAGCTTTCATCATTTTCTATATTCTCTAAGCAGCACATAGATCCACCTCATCATAAAAGTCTCAGGCAGAGCAAAAGTGAAGGCTCATAGCTGTTTCTCCTTCATTCCACCAAATGAAGGAGATTCTTCCCACTGTCCTTTTCTAACAGTTTAATGTATATCATATCAGCCTGTTTATTTCAATTACATATATTTTTGCACAGTTCCCCCGGTGAAAGGTTTCCCTGATGAAAGGCTTCTCCTTGATGAAAATGAAAGAGGAGAGTGAAAAGATTGGCTTAAAACTCATCATTCAAAAAACTAAGATCATGGCATCCAGTCCCATCATTTCATGGCAAATAAATGGGGAAACAAACACTTAGAGACTTTATTTTGGAGGGCTCCAAAATCACTGCAGATGGTGACTGCAGCCATGAAATTAAAAGATGCTTGCTCCTTGAAAGAAAAGCTATGACCAACTTAGATAGCATATTAAAAAGCAGTGATTACTTTGGTGACAAAGGTCCGTCTAGTCAAAGCTATGGTTTTTCCAGTAGTCATGTACGGGTGTGAGAGTTGGATTATAAAGAAAGCTGAGCACCAAAGAATTGATGCTTTTGAACTGTGGTGTTGGAGAAGACTTTTGAGAATCCCTTGGACTGCAAGGAAATCAAACCAGTTCATCCTAAAGGAAATCAGTCCTGAATAGTCATTGGAAGGATTGATGCTGAAGCTGAAGCTCCAGAGCTTTGGCCACCTGATGCGAAGAACTGACTCATTGGAAAAGACCCTGATGCTGGGAAAGATTAAAGGTAGGAGGAGAAGGAAACAACAGAGGATGAGATGGTTGGATGGCATCACTGACTCAATGGACATGAGTTTGAGCAAGCTCCGGAAGTTGGTGATGAACGGGGAAACCTGGCCTGCTGCAGTCCATGGGGTTGCAAAGAGTTGGACACGACTGAGCCACTGAACTGAATTGAACCCCAGGTGGTGCAGTGGTACAGAATCTGCCTGTCCATGCAGGAGACACAACAGATCAGATCAGATCAGATCAGATCAGTCGCTCAGTCGTGTTCGACTCTTTGCGACCCCATGAACTGCAGCACGCCAGGCCTCCCTGTCCATAACCAGCTCCTGGAGGTCACCCAGACTCGCATCCATCAAGTCAGTGATGCCATCCAGCCATCTCATCCTCTGTCGTCCCCTTCTCCTCCTGCCCTCAATCCCTCCCAGCATCAGAGTCTTCTCCAATGAGTCAACTCTTCACATGAGGTGGCCAAAATACTGGAGTTTCAGCTTTAGCATCATTCCTTCCAAAGAAATCCCAGGGCTGATCTCCTTCAGAATGGACTGGTTGGATCTTCTTGCAGTCCAAGGGACTCTCAAGAGTCTTCTCCAACACCACAGTTCAAAAGCATCAATTCTTCGGCGCTCAGCCTTCTTCACAGTCCAGCTCTCACATCCATACATGACCACAGGAAAGACCATAGCCTTGACTAGGCGAACCTTTGTTGGCAAAGTGATGTCTCTGCTTTTGAATATGCTACCTAGGTTGGTCATAACTTTCCTTCCAAGGAGTAAGCGTTTTTAATTTCATGGCTGCAGTCACCATCTGCAGTGATTTTGGAGCCCAGAAAAAGAAAGTCTGACACTGTTTCCACTGTTTCTCCATCTATTTCCCATGTAGTGATGGGACCAGATGCCATGATCTTCGCTTTCTGAATGTTGAGCTTTAAGCCAACCTTTTCACTCTCCACTTTCACTTTCATCAAGAGGCTTTTGAGTTCCTCTTCACTTTCTGCCATAAGAGTGGTGTCATCTGCATATCTGAGGTTATTGATATTTCTCCCAGCAATCTTGATTCCAACTTCCAGCATTTCTCATGATATACTCTGCATATAAGTTAAATAAACATGGTGACAATATACAGCCTTGATGTACTCCTTTTCCTATTTGGAACCAGTCTGTTGTTCCATGTCCAGTTCTAACTGTTGCTTCCTGACCTGCATACAGATTTCTCAACAGGCAGATCAGGTGGTCTGGTATTCCCATCTCTTTCAGAATTTTCCACAGTTTATTGTGATCTACACAGTCAAAGGCTTTGGCATAGTCCATAAAGCAGAAATAGATGTTTTTCTGGAACTCTCTTGCTTTTTCCATGATCCAGCGGAGGCAGATTCAATTCCTGGGTCAGGAAGATTCCCTGGAGTAGGAAATGGCAACCCACTCTAGTATCCTTGCCTGAGAAATTCCATGGACAGAAGAGCCTGAGCGGCTGCAGTCGAGTGGGTTGCAAAGAGTTGGACACAATTGAACACACACGCACATATCTTTGCATATCACTTTATGCAACTGCATACACATTTATATACATATGTACACACAGACAGATCAAATGATTTGCCATTAAATTGAATTTATTTGGATTTTTTACACTGTGCCTTTTGATTTTCATTTAATAATATTCTGGAGCTCTTTCTACA
The DNA here is from genome assembly GCA_935064755.1 of Tragelaphus eurycerus. Lineage (NCBI taxonomy): Eukaryota > Metazoa > Chordata > Mammalia > Artiodactyla > Bovidae > Tragelaphus > Tragelaphus eurycerus. The sequence goes on from CAKXYN010000491.1 coordinate 24,646, forward strand.
GTTGGAGCAAAGTGGAGTGGCCCACTACACTCTTTCTGATGCTTATTTAGTACTTTGAAGCATTTTATCATTAAATTAATTAATAATTAATTAATTTTTAACTCATTAATGAATAATTGTTTCTTTTTCTTTGTTATTATAAAGAATGTTGTCTTACACATCTTTGTAGAATCATTTCAGCATGTACATGAAAAATTTAATTAGATATATGAATTAGATACTAGAAAATTTGATTAGATGTTCAATAAAGGGCACATTTAAAATTTTTGGAGAAGTGGCATCTTGCCCTCTATATGCTGTAAACAGTCATACTTCAACAGAGTGAGAAGACATATCTTGCATCCTCCACAAATAGGAAATTACCTGTATTTTTTATTTTAACAATCCAAATGTACTTTACTATACACAATGCGCATGTATGCTAAGTCGTTTCAGTCATGTCCAACTCTTTGTGACCCTCTGGACTGTTTCCTGACTGTCTCCTCTGTCCATGGATTCTAGGCAAGAATACTGGAGTGGGTTGCCTTGCCCTACTGGAGGGGATCTTCTCAATCCTGGGATTGAACCCGTATCTTTATATCTCTTGCACTGGCAGGCAGGTTCTTTACCACTAGTGCCACCTGAGAAGCCCCAGTATAAGAAGAGGCTTTTTATTCATCACATTGGTTCACTACTTTAGGATTGACAAGCACTGTGCTTCCTTGGGCATGTTGCTGAATCATCATATGCATTGTTTACATTTTCATTGACTTATAGTTGTGATAACACACTGACTGTGAGTATCAACTGATGTCTAAATGAATATTTTTTTGTTATTCTTTTTTGCAAAGTTAGGAGAATTCCTTGCATCTTTCCAGGGGACTCTATCTAGCTACATGCAATCATAATCTTTCAAACTATGTGGTGTCCACCACCTTATGACAAACACAATAATTAAAAATATTTGATATATGGCAAAACCAATACAATATTGTAAAGTAAATAATAATAAAATTAAAATAAATAAATTTTCAAAGAAAAAAATAAAACAAGCATAAATTTATGCCATTTATCACAATCTACGTAGAATGTCAGAGATAAAGAGAATGTGTATTGGAATGAACTTAGGTTCACAGGAAGAGCCTAACAAAATAGTTGGGGACCAATTTCACATTTAATAATGATAGGAATAGGGAATAATAAAAGGAAGGAAGGAAAAGAGAGACGGTGGGAAGAAGGAAAGAAAAAAAAGGTAAATAGGAAGGAAAAATTTAATGAGTCCATGAGTGAATAAGGATTTTGGAATACATTCTTATCTTCATTATGAGATCCCATGTGATGTCCTTAGACTCTTTTTTCTATTTTTATAGAATATCTAACTCATGTCCTCTATATTTTATTGCATCCCTAGCAATTGTCAGTAAAATGTTCAGCCAAGAATATTTCTTTATTCAATAAATGTTTATTGAGCAGCTACTATTCATTAGGTACTATGCTAATTACTGAAAACACTTCAATAAATAGAACAGACAGAAAAATATGTTTTAGGAAAAGCAAAGTGAGGAAATAAGCAAGTGAGCTCTAAAGCTGGGAAGAGGAGGAAATGAGGGGAAAGGTGACTGAAAGTGTCCTGAAGGGGTATGCTGATCTTTGGAAAGTGCTAGGGCGTCTCTTATTGTACTTTCCGAGACTTGAGTACAAGTATCCGTTACTTCAGATTTCACTCACAGAATCAAAACAATTTCCAAAGTATGATAAACATAGCCATTTACATTTCCATACACATCCTACACACCAGGACAAATTTCTCAGTCTTTTTGAATATCCAAGAATACGATGTGAACGATGCCACATTGAGGATTCTAATGTTTCACAAACTCCATCTGTTAGGCACATCTGAGAGACTGATTCTAAGTTAGAAGAATATCTAATTCATTCTATCAGAATTGCATGAAATGTGCAACATACTAAGTGATTTCAAATTGACTGGCCCCCAAAGTAGATAAGATGTAAGAAGGTTATAAGAAGCAAGTAACAAGTGTATACACATATGGCACATAGAAAAGACAATTTCCTGAACGCAAAGAAAAGAAAACTGCTGAAAATAATCCATTGGGATAGCCAAAATTTACTGATTTGTGACATCTTCTTACAGACTTGAGCACCAGTTGATCTGGTTTTGGCCACATTCCTCTGTATTAGGATCTTTGAAGGCACATTTGCGTCTACCTCTGATTGACTCCCTGTAGAGAGGAATGATTCACCAAGGAGTCTGACAGGTTTAATTTCCTACATTGACCTAACTACCTCTTACCATCCCACACTGCTTTCTACTTTGCCCTCTAAATCCTCACTCTATTGAAAATAAACATTCAGTAGCCCCTGTAAAAATTCCTTCCACATATCCTAACTGAAACCTGACTGTTTGTAATAGAGCTCTTTCACTTGTGGTTACTTCTGGTCCTCCCTCATCTAAAACACTTCAAATTTAGAGATTAGAACAGCATTCTTGTCACTACCACACCCCCCAGAAAAACAGACTCTTGTCTTTGACCCTTTGGGGCTTTGCCTTTTCCCCTACTTTTCCCTCTTCCTTTTATCACTCTCATCTTTATAAACATCAGACACTCTTCTATGAGAACCATGTTTTACTGTTTTCTCAGAAATGTCTCCTGGAATTGAATCTTACTCATTCTCTCTTCCTTGCTTGCTCTCCCCTGCCTTTAAGTTAGATGTTCTGGTTGACAGGTCAGCATTGCAAGATGCTGTTCTGCATGATAAACAAACCCGCCTTTCTTCAAAGACCTTTCTTTAGGATTCCCATGTGATTTCCTGCAGACTTCCAAGAGGTAGCTTCCTTAACCCCAGAGTGCTGGTCTCTGTCTTGCTTTACTGCTCTTAGTTAAAGATTACATGACAAGTTACCAATAAACATGAGCTCAGCGTTTTCTCAGAGAGTTGCTCTTCCACGAACTCTCCCTGCACCGTCTCTTACAATCCTGTGTGTTTGTGAGAATTATTCAGTGTGACACCACCACACTCTTCCTTATATATTGAAGATGTAAACACATAAGATTCTGCTGTAACCTAAAATACTCCTTGACTTAAATTCAGAGAGGACAATTCAGAGAGAAACTTGAACTCATCAACTCTGAAGTCTATAAATTAGGATCCCTCTCAGTCACAAACTCCCATGGCCACACTCCAGAAAGATATGATGATATTTCTCTAGTTAGATGCCACTCCACCTCTGAAATCTTATATCCTGTCTAAATCTTGCATCCTCAGATTCTTACACTCATATACTTTTGCTGAATTCGTTCTTTGACTCTTTATGATCATTTAGTCCCCAGATCTCTTTATTGTTATCTTATTTCTCAGAAGTTTCCAATCTTTTATTTCTCTTTCTACAGTATCTAAACTTCACAGCCCTCCTTCAATCAGTCTTCATTCACTAACTTCATTGTTTTGAGTTAATTCTATGCCATATCAATGATCTTATTAATTCGTAATCATGGATTAATATCTGCCTTCTTATATACCTCACTGGGGTAATGATTCAAAACACTATATTACACACATATCATGGAATATTGTTCAGTCATTATAAAGATCAAATTACAAAAAAAAAAATCTACTTTCTTATATACTTTGAGAAAGCAGAGTTCAAGAAAATCACACAGATGGGCAGACTGGTGTCATTGAAATTGTTATCACCTTCAACACTAACTAGACCCAAAAGTATTCTTTTTCTCTGTAATCATTTCTCATTGTCAATTCCTACAGTGACTGTTTCAAAACTTCTGACACTCATCACATTTCTTAACCCAGGATCTCTTTTATTAATTATCTTGGAAGGTACTTAATTTCTATCTACAAGAAGAAAAAAATTCATTAATATTAATAGACGTGTCAACTATCTGCCTTCATACCCTGAAATAATACTGAAATTCAAACCAATTCTTTCCTTCTTCATTCCAATAAAATTGGAAATAACTGTTTCTCCTCACAAACTAATTCTCCTACCTGTGGTCCATATTCCATCCTGGCTGTCTCTTCAGAAGTTTGATCCATTGTTTATAGAACATTTCCAAAAACATGTAAATATATCTCAACCTTAAAACCCCTATGATTGCACTTCAGCATCCTTGTCTATTCAGCACCATGTCTTTTATCCCCTCCACAGTTCAGCCTCTGGAAAGAGATTTTCTGTATTCCAAAATTTTTCTCCTTTGTCTTGTCTCTACTACTGTTGACTTTCTGCTGAAAGACTCAAATAATGATCTTTGTGCTGCTAAAAGTCAATAGACACTTTTCAGTCATCATCTCACTGCTAAGTCACTTCAGTCGTGTCCGACCCTGTGTGACCCCATAGATGGCAGCCCACAAGGCTCCCCTGTCCCTGGGATTCTCAAGGCAAGAACACTGGAGTGGGTTGCCATTTCCTTCTTCAGTGCATGAAAGTGAAAAGTGAAAGTGAAGTCACTCAGTCGTGTCCGACTCCTAGTGAGCCCATGGACTGCAGCCTACCAGGCTCCTCCATCCATGGGATTTTCCAGGCAAGAGTACTGGAGTGGGGTGCCATTACCTTCTCTGCATCATCTCACTATGTAGACTTTTTTTTTTTTTTAGCAACTGCTCTGATGGACAGTCCTTCCTTTTTGAAACTCCACTTCCCTGCTCTTTCAGGACACCAGTCAATTCTGATTTGCCATGTACCTCTCTGGACTACCTTTGAGGTTTCTCTTATACTTTTTCCTACTGGCCTTCACATCAGTGTTTGAGTTCCTTGGAGATTTTCTTTAGTTTCTATTCTCTTGTGAAGTTTGCTCTGGGTGTGTGTCTTTGTGAAATTACATTTATTCTAAAGAGTAGTATTGTCAGTAGTTGTCAGTAGACTGACAACATAATGGAGTCAATTTGAATTAGGTTCTAATCCTTATATGTCCTTGGACAATCATTTACCTTCTAAAGGACTTGATTTCCCCTCTAATAAGTGAGAATACTATCTAGCCTAATGGCCATAGTGCTAAATTGTCAGTGGCCAATGATACAGATTCTTGAATCATATCAATGGGACAAATTCCAGATCAGTTACTGTGATCTTGAACAAATTACATCCTTCCTTCCTTGCTTCAATTTTCTCATCTGTAAAAATAAGGATAATTTACTTTATGTGATTATATAATGCTATTTAATTCATATACTAAAAGAGCCTCTTAGTAAGCAAACCCCTGAAACATTCTCATCAGTTTAGGATGCTAAGTAATTCAAGCCTGAATAGGAGCAGAAAGGAGATGGGGCACAAAAGCCTGAAGACTCAATTTTTTTCTTTTGTTGACCTGCAGAGGGTGATGTTGCATAAACTGGAAGTGTCTATCTCACTCCAAGAGCTTCTTTATCTTACAGCTCATTAAAGTGCATATTTGAACAGGCTCAACATCAGGAGCAGTCATTCTTAAGGAACCATTTCTTACTGATAGTAGGTAGGATTGCCTAAACAGGGATCTCTTTAACTCAGTTTTCCCCATTACAAGGACTCAGCACACCCTGGCACATTCCTTCCTACTCCTCAGGGGAGATCTTCCTCCCTGCATAGCCATGTTCTCAGTGACTTTTCTGGTACTTGGAATGCTCTTCACAGCAAGTAAGTAACATATTCCATGCTTCTGCCTATATAGAAGGAATTTTGTCCTGAGGGTTTCTGAATGGAAACACTGTCTCATTATAGATAGTTGTGTCCTGGATTCACTGATTCTGCATTGATGTTGCAGGAGGAACTGGAGCCCAGTTAGTGACCCAGCCTGATGGTCACATCAACGTCTCTGAAGGAAACCGTCTGGAGCTGAGATGCAACTATTCTTATGGTGGATCTATTTATCCCTTCTGGTATGTCCAGAACCCCAACCAAGGCCTCCAGTTTCTACTGAAGTATATATCAGGGCCCACCTGGGTTAAAGGCATCAAAGGCTTTGAGGCTGAATTCAAGAAGGATGAAAACTCCTTCCACCTGATGAAAGCTTCAGCGCATTGGAGTGACTCTGCCAAGTACTTCTGTGCTCTGTGTGACACAGCGCCTGAGTCTGCAGGGGGAGCTGAACAAAAACCTTCTCAGACATTGTAGCTTAAAATACTCAGGGTCTCAGCCTGACCTGGTTTTAGAGAGGTCTCTCATCTGATGAAAGTGAGCAGAAGGAGAAGCAGAGTCCTGGGGAGTGCTTGGTCCCTGAGGAAAAAAGAAGATTTTCAATGTGTCCCTTGTTTTACAGTTATGCAAGACCAGACCTGGAATAGACTTGTATGGATAATCTCCTTTTTCATGGTGACATACTATTCTGAAGGATCAGGATTCTCATTTAATATGTGGTGGTGGTTGTTTAGTCACTAAGTCATGTCCAACTTTTTACAACTCCATGGATAGCAGTCCCCCAGGATCCTTTGTCCATGAGATTTCCCAGGCAAAAATACTGGAGTGGGATGCCATTTCCTTCTCCCGGAGATTTTCCCAACCCAGGAATCAAACCCATATCTCCTCCTTGGCAGGTGGGTTCTTTACCTCTGAGCCACCTGGGAAGACCCAATTCAATGTGAGCAACACTAAACTTCTGATCTTTCACCTTCCAAACTGTCTTCCAACATGCTCCTCCCACACCTCTTGCTTTACAGTTGATAGCACCTCCATTCTGTCCATATCTCTTGCTATAACTTTAGTCATCTTTGACTCTTGTTGTTTTCTCACTGCTTACATCTAACTCAGAGAGAAATCCAGTTGGCTGTATCTTAAAAATTAATGCCAATCGAACCACCGCTGCCATTTTCACTGTTACTTGTTTGGTCAAACCACACTCATCTCTCAAATGTATTACTCTGAAACCCAGTTTAAATATTATGACATAGACACTCTTCAGCAAATGGTATTGGGAAAGTTGGAGAACTGAATGTAAATCAATGCTGTTAGACCATACTCTCACACACCACACACAAAAATAAACTCAAAGTGGCTTAAAGACTTAAATATAAGACACAATAGAAGAGAACATAGGCAAAACATTCTCTGACATAAATCTCACCAACGTTTTTTCAGGTCAGTCTCCCAAGGCAATAGAAATAAAAGCAAAAATAAACAAATGGGACCTAATAAAACTTACAAGCTTTTGTACAGCAAAAGAATTCATAAATAATACAAAGACACAAGCTACAGACTGGGAGAAAATATTTGCAAATGTTGTGATGGACAAGGGCTTAATTTCCAAGATATACTAGCAGCTTATACGACTCAATAACAAAACAGCGAACAACCCAGTGGGAAAATGGGCATATGACCTAAATAGAAATTTCTCCAAAGAAGACATGCAGATAACCATCATTTCAGTTCAGTTCAGTCGCTCAACCATGTCCGACTCTTTGCGATGCCATGAATCGAAGCACACCAGGCCTCCCTGTCCATCACTAACTCCCGGAGTTCACTCAGACTCATGTCCATCGAGTCAGTGATGCCAGGCACATGTAAAGATGCTCAACATTGCTAATTACTAGAAAAATGCAAATCAAAATGACAGGGAGGTATCACTTCACACCAGTCAGAATGGCCATCATCAAAAAAATCTACAAACAATAAACACTGGAGAAAGTGTGGAGAAAAGGGAACCTTTCTACACTGTTGGTGGGAATATAAATTGGTGCAGTCACTGTGGAAAACAGTATGGAAATTCCTCATAAAACTAAAAGTAGAGTTCCTATATAATCTAGCAATCCCTCTCCTGGGCATATACCCAGAGGAAAAAAACATGGTCCAAAAAGATACATGCACTCCAGTGTTCACTGCATTATCCACAATAGTCAAGACATGGAAGCAACCTAATTGTCCATTGACAGAGGAATGGATAAAGAAGATATGGTACAGGTATACAATGGAGTATTACCGAGCCATTAAAGGGAATGAAATAAATGCCATTTTCAGCAACATGGATGGACCTAGAGATTATCTAAGATAAGCAAATCAGACAGAAAAAGAGAAATATTATGTGACATCCCTTATATACAGAATCTAAACAGAAATGATACAAATAAACTTATTTACAAAACAGAAACGTATCCACAGACTTAGAGAATGAACATATGGTTGCCAGGGGGAGGAATAAGGAGAAAGAATAGTTAGGGAGTTTGGGATCAACATGTACACAAGCTATATTTGAAATGGATATTTAACAACAAAGTCCTACTGTATAGCACAAGGAACTCTGCTCAGTGTTATGTGGTAGGGAAGTTTGGGGGAGAATGGATACGTGTATATGTATGGTTGAGTCCTTTTACTGTCCACCTGAAACTATCAAAACATTGTTGATTGGCTATATGTGTTAGTCATGCTGACTCTGTGCAACCCCAGAGATGGCAGCCTTCCAGGCTCCTCTGTCCCTGGGATTCTCCAGGCAAGAACACTGGAGTGGGTTGCCATTTCCTTCTCCAATGCAATGGAGGGAAAGGTGAAAGTGAGGTCGCTCAGTTGTGTCTGACTCTTCGCAATCCCATGGACTGCAGCCCACCAGGCTCCTCTATCCATGGGATTTTCCAGGCAAGAGTACTGGAGTGGGGTGCCATTGCCTTCTCCAATTTCCTACTCTAGGGGAATATAAAACAAAAAGCTTTAAAAAAAGTAGTCGATTAACTTCGTAAAAGTTAATTTTCATATAGAAAGTAAAAGGCAAAAAGAAAACTCTATCTATGAGCTTCATCTCATAGAAATATTTACTATGCACAGCTCACATCATTTTCTCATTTCCTACCCTGTATCCCCTCTTCAACTTTTTTTCTTGGTGTTTCTCTAGTTTTGTATGTACTATGCAGCATGTATTATGCAAAACTATTTGAGTATGTATGTAATTCAATTATAACCATAACCTGGAAAGTGCAATAATCCCTGATAAGTAAAGCAATATAAGAGGTTAGGTGTATGCATATTCCAACTCAAGTGAATGACAGCAAAAAGAAGTTGATAAATATTTTAATCTTAGTTTTGTTACTTGTATACTGGGATAGTTACAAGAAAGAAAGGAGCCATAGGACAGTGTTCAAAAGATAGTAGATGGAAAAATGAGTTTGATCTGGCTCATTTGGAGACTGCTGTGATGCCCATGGAAAGAAAATAAAGATTCAAAGTGTATGGCTTTTCAGCAAGATTCTGGACCATTCTGAATAGCTGTAAGTCAGCAGCCGAAGTGTTTTTGGTTGCTGAGTATTGTGGAGGGAAAGATTTCACTTCTGAATTTCAATTATTAGGTGACATGTTTTGATATGGTGGACTCTAGCCCTTTAGTTTTCTCTATCATGTAGTCACATGCACTTGAGGAAAATTAAAGGAAAACTAAAACAATTTTTTAAATCAAAAATCTCTCACTATTATGACTTTGTGAGCCAAGTATTTGAGTGTGAACCTGGAAACTTAGCAGCCATAAAGCCTTCATCACCAGAAGAGAACCATCTGCCCTAATAAAGTGGACAAGATCTTATACAAGAGATTGTTACTGTGAACAACTAATTCACTTATGGCATGTTCTTCAAATTTTACAAAAAGAATGAAAGAGAAAAATGGGAAAATCAAGTTATTTTTATTATTGGTTTCACCTAGGTCTTGACAAAAACCTTTCTTAAATATTTGAAGTTAATTCATCTTTTTTTCCCTGAGATAGTTTACCTGTGACTGCCCTATAAGCTCGTTCTCATGTAGCTCATTTCCAAGTATGCAGGCATGTGTGCGACCGCATGGACTCCTTTGTCCATGGAATTTTCCAGGCAAGTATAGTGGAGTGGGTTGCCATTCTCTTCTCCAGGGGATCTTTCTGACCCAGGGGATTGAACCTGTGTCTTTTGCATCTCCTGCATTGGCAAGCAGATTATTTACCACTGTGCACCTGCGAAGCTCAAGAGCAACAGTATATATTGTTTGTTGACTACTTGTTCTCTTTCACTCTTGCTATGCTAACCTTTAGCCAGAGTATTTCTGATACTTCACCAAACTGTGGACTTTGGACATAACGATGTGACCATGTTTGACCAATAAAATGTGAGTGAATAGTTATATCCTAATTAAAATATATATTTACATGATACGTCTTTTTACATATATTTACATGATATGTCATTTTTTTGTTTCTTCCCTGCACATACCAAATAGTAGTTGACCTTTCAGGTTTTATTCCATAATGTGAAGCAGACACAAGTTTCAGAATGAAGAGACAACTTATGGGAGCAGACCCAAATCCACTTGTATGCAAGAGCAGAGCCACAGTGTTGGAATGGTAGCTGACCCACAGGTAACACACAGTGGACCATTCATTAAACTTTGTTCCTGTGAGTCACTGAGATTGTGAGGTTCTTTGTACTAAGTCTTGTGCTAGTCAAGGTTGACTGATATATGGAGTCATATCAATCCTGTCTTCTAAATATCTCTCACAGTCAATCACCTCTTTTTAGTTGCCTTGTTACTATCCTGGTTCAGGTTCTCGTAATCTCTCACCAAGTTGGTTGGAATAACTTCTTAAATATATCCTTTACCCATGAGCTCCTACCACTCCAAACTCTGTAAAGTAATCATTCTAAAACACACATTTGGATTAGATTGTTATTCTATTTCAAGACCTTCTATAGCTCACCATGACCCACAAGTGAAAATCAAGGTTTCTGTGGCCAGGAATTTTTCATCCTCATCCCCACCACTACCCCAAGATTTCTAAACATCAGACATAATGAACTCACTTTAATATTTTCTTCTCATATGTGTTATTCTTTTCTCAAGTTTGCAAAAGCCTACTCAACCTTCAGGACTCAGTAAATGTCACATTTATTTTTTAAAAGATTTTCAACCTTATATTTATTTGTCTTCTTCCTCTTTTAATATTTTGTACACAATTTTGCAATAGCAATATTTACAATGTTATGAATATTGTTTGGTTTTTAACTCTTTACTAGTACAAGTTCCTCAAGGATGGGGCCATTCCATACTATTCTTTAATCTCACCTGTTATTACTGTCCCTGACATACAAGGAACATTCAGCAGATGGGCCTACAGCTTGACCACCGGGCGCTTTTGACATGTGCACTGGTGAATGAGAGCTGGTTTGTGAAGCTGGATTGTACAGGTGGACTGGAAACCTTCCACTGTGGTAACCCTTGAGGACACCTTAACTTCATTACATCCCTCAAACCTACACATGTCTAGGTTTCCCTCTCTTACGTACTTAAACCATAATTCCCAGAAGACAATATGACTCCATCCAGCCATATGAATCATACAGTCTTACAGAAGTTTGCCTCCATATATTTGTGGCTTTTAACACCAATAGTAAATGAAATGGTGAATGAAATTTTTTTTCGTGTTTCTATAATATATCATTTATATCTCCTTTGACTCTGTACTCTCCTAAAATAGCCAACCTACCACATTTGATGAGTCATGGTAGGTGACAATAAAGACAATTCGTATCATTAAATGAATCTTCCTCAACTTTCTGCATTCTAGGTAAAACATTCTTGTTTTACACATATAGTTTACATTCTCTTCCATAATAACAAAAAAAGGTATCTCTCTTATATTGAAATGGTACCCCTCTGCCCAAACGTATTACCCACAGTATTCTGTCTGAATTCAATTGCACTTCAGCCCACCGATGATACAAAATTTGTTCTGACTTTTTAAGATTTTCTTGCTAATTTCCTTGCAGCACTTAAAATATTCAAACTTTTTCATCTTAAAAAATATTTAATATTCCCACAAACCTATATGTGCCTCTCCAGCAACAAATCTTTTTTTTTTTTTTTTGCCACCTGTTCCTTGCAAGATCTAAAAGATGATAGATATCATTATTTTTATTATTTATAATAATTATTTAATTGAAGGATAATTGTTTTACAGAATTTTGTGGTTTTCTTTCATACATCAATAAGAATCAGCCCGTAAGTACACCCATGTTCCCTCCCTCCCAGAACTCCCTCCCATCTGCCTTCCCACCCCACCCTTCAGCCTGTTTCAGAGCCCTTGTTTGAGTTCCCTGAGTCTTACAGCAAATTCCCATTGGCTATCTGTTTTACACACGGTGTTGTAAATTTCCATGTTACTCTGTCCATACACCTCCCAGTCTCCCTCCTCTCCTCCTACCTTGTCCATAATTCTGTTCTCTATATCTGTTTCTCCATTCCTACCCTGAAAATAAATTCATCAGTGCTATCTCTTCAGATTCCATATATATGTCAGTATACAATATTTATATCTCTCTGACTTACTTCACTCTATATAATGAGCTCTAGTTTCGTTCACCTCATTAGAACAAATTCAAATGCATTCCTTGTTATGGCTGAGTAGTATTCCATTGTATATATGTACCAGCTTATTTATCCATTCATCTGTCGATGGATATCTAGGTTGCTTCCATGTTCTAGCTATTATAAAGAGAGCTGCAGTGAACATTGAGGTACATGTATCTTCTTCAATTTTGGTTTCCTCAGGGAGTGTGCCTAGGAGTGGGATTTCTGGGCCATATAGTGATTTTAGTCCTAGCTTTTTAAGGAGTCTCCATACCTTCTTCAACAGTGGCTGTATCAATTTACATTCCCACCAGCAAAGCAAGAGTGTTCCCTTTTCTCCACATGCTCTCCAGCATGTATTGTTTGTAGACATTTTGATGATGGCCATTCTGACTGGTGTGAGGTGGTATCTCATTGTAGTTTTGATTTGCTTTTCTCTGATAACGAGTGATGTTGAGTATCTTTTCATGTGCTTGTTAGCCATCTGAATGTCTTCTTTGGAGAAATGTCTCTTCAGGTCCCTTTCCCACTTTTTGATAGGGTTGTTTGTTCTCCCATTCTGAGGGTTGTGTTTTCGCCTTGTTTGTAGTTTCCTTTGTTGTGCAAAAGCTTTTTAAGTTTAATTAGGTCCCAATTGTTTATTTTTGTATTTATTTCCATTACTCTAGGAGGTGGATCATAGAAGATCTTGCTTTGATTTATGTCATCGAGTGTTCTGCCTATGTTCTCCTCTAAGAGTTTAATAGTTTCTGGTCTTACATTTAGGTCTTTAATCCATTTTGAGTTTATCTCTGTGTATGGCATTAGGTAATGATCTAATTTCATTCTTCTGCACATCGCTGTCAAGTTTTCCCACTGCCACTTATTAAAGAGGCTGTCTTTGCCCCATTGTACATTCTAAGGTACCCATAGGTGTGTGGGTTTACCTGTTTCCATTGGTGTGTTTTTCTGCCAGTACTATACTGTCTTGATTACTGTAGCTTTGTAGTATAGTCTGAAGTCAGGATGGTTAATTACTCCAGCTCCATTCTTCTTTCCCAAGACTGCTTTGGCTATTCAAGGTCTTTTATGTTTCCATATGAATTGTGAAATTTTTTGTTCTAGTTCTGTGAAAAAAGACATTGGTAATTTCATAGGGCACTGAATCTGTAGATTGCATTTGGTAGTATAGTCATTTCACAATATTGATTATTCCCACCCAGGAACATGGAATATCTCTCCATCTGTTTATGTCGTCTTTTATTTCTTTCATAAGTATCTTATAGTTTTCCGTATACAGGTATTTTGTTTCCTTAGATAGGTTTATTCCTAGATATTTTATTCTTTTTGTTGCAATGGTGAATGATATTGATTCCTTAATTTCTTTCTGATTTTGCATTGTTAGTATATAGGAGTACAAGTGATTTCGGTGTTTTGACCTTGTACCCTGCAACTTTGCTGAATTTGCTGATTAGCTCTAGTAATTTTCTGGTAGTTTCTTTTAAGTTTTCTATGTATAGTATCATGTCATCTGCACCAGTGAGAGTTTTACTTCTTCTTTTCCGATTTGGATTTCTTTTATTTCTTTTTTTTTTTTTTTTTTTTCTAGATACAGTGTTTAAAATCCTTTATTATTTAAACATTCTTTTTATTTTTTTTATGGATCTTTTTTTTTTTTAGGTATCAAGAATCTCTTTTATTGATTATCAGAAACATTACAAACATCTAATATGAACAAATTGTAATATGACAGTGATTAGTTTGAACAATTAATACATTTCAGATATAAAATTCTTTATCTTCTCTAATTGCTGTAACTAGGACCTCCAAAACTATGTTGAATAATAGTGGTGAAAGTGGATACCCTGGTCTTGTTCCTGATATTAGAGGGAAAGCTTTTAGTTTTTCACCATTGAGAATAATATTTGCTGTGGGCTTTTCATATATGGCCTTTACTAAGAAGAGGTGGCAAGAATACACAGAAGAACTGTACAAAAAAAGACCTTCATGACCCAGATAATCACAATGGTGTGATCACTCATCTAGAGACAGACATCCTGGAATGTGAAGTCAAGTGGGCCTTAGAAAGCATCACTACTAACAAAGCTAGTGGAGGTGATGGAATTCCAGTGGAGCTATTCCAAATCCTGAAAGATGATGTTGTGAAAGTGCTGCACGCAATATGCCAGCCAATTTGGAAAACTCAGCAGTGGCCACAGGACTGGAAAAGATCACTTTTCATTCCAATCCCAAAGAAAGGCAATGCCAAAGAATGCTCAAACTACTGCACAATTGCACTCATCTCAGACTCTAGTAAAATAATGCTCAAAATTCTCCAAGCCAGGCTTCAGCAATACGTGAACTGTGAACTTCCTGATGTTCAAGCTGGTTTTAGAAAAGGCAGAGGAACCAGAGATCAAATTGCCAACATCCGCTGGATCATGGAAAAAGCAAGAGAGTTCCAGAAAAGCATCTATTTCTACTTTATTGACTATGCCAAAGCCTTTGACTGTGTGGATGACAATAAACTATGGAAAATTCTTCAAGAGATGGGAATACCAGACTACCTGATATGCCTCTTGAGAAATATGTATGCAGGTCAGGAAGCAACAGTTAGAACTAGACATGGAACAACAGATTGGTTCCGAATAGGAAAAGGAGTACGTCAAGGCTGTATATTGTCACCCTGCTTATTTAACTTGTATGCAGAATACATCATGAGAAACGCTGGACTGGAAGAAACACAAGCTGGAATCAAGATTGCTGGGAGAAATATCAGTAACCTCAGATATGCTGATGACACTGCCCTTATGGCAGAGAGTGAAGAGGAACTAAAAAGCCTCTTGATGAAAGTGAAAGTGGAGAGTGAAAAAGTTGGCGTAAAGCTCAACATTCAAAAAACTAATATCATGGCATCTGGTCCCATCACTTCATGGGAAATAGATGGGGAAACAGTGTCAGACTTTATTTTTCTGGGCTCCAAAGTCACTACAGATGGTGACTGCAGCCATGAAATTAAAAGACCCTTACTCCTTGGAAGGAAAGTTATGACCAACCTAGATAGCATATTCAAAAGCAGAGACATCACTTTGCCAACAAAGGTCCATCTAGTCAAGGTTATGATTTTTCCTGTGGTCATGTATGGATGTGAGAGGTGGACTGTGGAGAAGTCTGAGCGCCAAAGAATTGATGCTTTTGAACTGTGGTATTGGAGAAGACTCTTGAGAGTCCTTTGGACTACAAGAAGATCCAGCCAGTCCATTCGGAAGGGGATCAGCCCTGGGATTTCTTTGGAAGGAATAATGCTAAAGCTGAAAGTCCAATACTTTGGCCACCTCATGCGAAAAGTTGACTCATTGGAGAAGAGTCTGATGCTGGGAGGGATTGGGGGCAGGAGGAGAAGGGGACGACAGAAGATGAGATGGCTGGATGGCATCACTGACTCGATGGACGTGAATGTTAGTGAATTCTGGGAGTTGGTGATGGACAGGGAGGCCTGCCGTGCTGTGATTCATGGGGTCGCAAAGAGTTGGACACCACTGAGTGACTGAACTGAACTGAACTGGTGTTTAGGTAAGTTCCTTCTACGCCCAGTTTTTGAATCATTTTTATCATAAATGTATGCTGTATTTTGTCAAAGGCTTTTTCTGCATCTATTGAGATAATCATATGGTTCTTAATCTTTCAATTTGTTGACATGCTATATCATGTTGATTGATTTGCATATATTGAAGAATTCTTGTATCCATGGAATATACCTGACTTGATCATGGTGTATGACTTTTTAAGTGTGTTTTTAGATTCTGTTTGCTAGAATTTTGTTAAGGATTTTTGCATCTGTGTTCATCAGTGATATTGGCCTGTAATTTTCTTTTTTCCTGTTGTAATTTTCTTTTTTTCCTGTTGTCTTTTCCTAGTTTTGGTATGAGGGTGATTGTGGCCTTGTAGAATGAGTTTGGAAGTGTTCCTTTCTCTGCAATTTTTTGGAAGACTTTCAGAAAGATAGGTATTAGTTCTTCACTAAATGTTTGATAGAATTACCCTGTGAGGCCATCTGGCCCTGGGCTTTTGTTTTGGGGGAGATTTTTTATCACTGTTTCAATTTAAGTGTTTGTAATTGAGCTGTTAATAATTTCTATTTCTTCTTGGTTCCGTCTTGGGAGGCTGATCTTTTCTAACTATCTGTCCATTTCCTCTAGGTTGTCCATTTTATTAGCATATAGTTGCTCATAATATTTTCTTATGATCCTTTGTGTTTCTGTTTTGTCTGTTGTAACCTCTCTTTTTTTATTTCCAATTTCATTAATTTGATTTTTCTCCTTTTCTTTTCTTGATGAATCTGGCTAGTGGTTTGTCAGTTTTGTTAATCTCAAAGAACTTAGTTTTATTTATTTTTGCTATTGTTTCCTTCATTTCTTTTTCCTTTATTTCTGCTCTGATTTTTATGATCACCTTCCTTCTGCTGACTTTCTGCCCTTCTTTTTCCAGCTGCTTTAGATGTAGAGTTAGGCTGTCTATTTGATGTTTTTCTTGCTTCTGAGGTATGATTGTATCACTATAAACCTCCATCTTAGAACTGCTTTTGCTGGGTCCCATACCTTTTGGATATTTATATTTTCATTGTCATTTGTTTCTAGGAATCTTTCGATTTCTTTTCTTATTTCTTCAGTAACCTCTTTGTTATTTAGTAATGTATTGTTTGGAGAAGGAAATGGCAACCCACTCCACTGTTCTTGCCTGGCGAATCCCAGGGACAGGGGAGCCTGGTGGGCTGCCGTCTATGGGGTTGCACAGAGTCAGACACAACTAAAGTGATTTAGCAGCAGCAGCAGCAGCAGCAGCAGCAATGTATTTTTTAATATCCTTGAGTTTGTGTTTTTGCTGTTTTTTTCCTGTAGTTGATATCTAGTCTCATAGCATTGTGATCAGAGAAGATACTTGATACAATTTCAATTTTCTTAAATTTACTGAGGCTTGATTTGTGGCCCAAGATGTGGTCTATCCTGGAGAATATTCCATGTGCACTTGAGAAGAAAGTGTATTCTTCTGCATTTGGATGGAAAGTCCTGAAGGTATCAATTAGGTCAATTTGGCCTAATGTTTCATTTAAGATTTCTGTTTCCTTATTTATTCCATTTTGATGATTTGTCCATTGGTGACAGTGGGGTGTTAAAGTCCCCTACTATTACTGTGTTGCTGTTGATTTCTCCTCTTATGCCTGTTAGTGTTTGCCTTCTGTATTGAGGTGCTCCTATGTTGGGTGCATAGACATTTACAATTGTTATGTCTTCTTTTTGGATTGATCCCTTGATTATTATGTAGTGTCCTTCTTTGTCTCTTATGATATTCTTTATTTTAAAGTCTATTTTGTCTGAAATAAGGATTGCCACTCCAGCTTTCTTTTGGTTTCCATTCTCATGGAATATCTTTTTCCATGCCTTTACTTTCAGTCTGCATGTGTCTCTAGGTCTGATCTGGGTCTCCTGTAGGCAGCATATATATGGGTCTTAGTTTTGTATCCATTCAGTCTGTATCTTTGGTTGGTGCATTTAATCCATTTACATTTAAAGTAATTATTGATACATATGTTCCTATTGGCATTTTCTTGATTGTTTTGGATTTGTTTTTGTAGGTCTTTCATTTCTTTTGTGTTTACTGGCTATGTAAGTCCCTTTTGGTATTTGTTGCAAGGCTGGGTTTGGTGGTGCTGAATTCTCTTAATTTCTGCTTGTTCATAAAGCTTTTGATTTCTCCATCAATTTTGAATGAGATCTTTGCTGGGTATAGTAATTGTGGTTGTAGATTTTTCTCTTTTAGTACTTTAAATATATCCTGCCATTCCCTTCTGGTCTATGGAGTTTCTGCTGAAAGATCCTCTGTTAATCATACAGGTTTTCCCTTGTATGTTACTTGTTGCTTTTCCCTTGCTGCTTTTAATACTCCTTCTTTGTGCTTAATCTGTTAGCTTTATTAATATGTGTCTCAATGTGTTTCTCCTTGGGTTTAACCCGTAGGGGTTTTCTGTGCATCTTGGACTTGATTGACTATTTCCTTACCCATGCTGAGGAAGTTTTCAACTATAATTCAAAAATTTTCTCATTGCCTTTTTTTTTTCTTCTTCCTCTGGGACCCCTACAACTCGAATATTGGTGCATTTAATATTGCCCCAAAAGTCTCTGAGGTTTTCCTCAAGTCTTTTCATTCCTTTCCCTTTAGTTGACTCTTCAGCTGTTCTTTCCACCATTCTATCTTCCAGCTCACTTATCCATTTTTCTGTCTAAGTTATTCTGCTATTGGTTCCTTTTAGAGTGTTTTTAATTTCAGTAATTGTGTTATTCATCTCTGTTTGCTTATTCTTTATTTCTTTTATGATCTTGTTGATTATAATAGATATAATTCTTGTTATTGTTTTAGTATATGGCAAAGGGAAGGAGATTTGTAGATGTAATTAAAGTGCCTAATCAGTTTGAACTTGAGTGAATCAATAGAGAGATTGTCTTTGGTGGGCTTAATTTAATCAGGTAAGTTCTTTAAAAGAAGGCTTAAGCTTTTTCTCAGATTAGAGCGATTCACCCAGGCTTGAGGGAGCAAGCTGTCATGAGGGCTATGGCTATGAGGAAACGAATTCTGCCACAATCACATGAGTTTGGAAGAGGACCCTCAAACCTCAGACAAATCCACAGTGTTAGTTGACTCCATGATTGCAGATTTGTGAGATTCAGCTTAGCTGTGCCCTGACTTCTGACATACAGAAACTATGAGATAAATGAATGTTGTTTTAAATCACAAAGTTCATGATAATTTATTACACAACAAAAGGAAAATAACAGACTTAATAAATGTGTTAAGTGTTAGTTCATAGTGCTTGGAATTATAGAATAAGAAAACTTGAAATACAATGAAATCTTGTAGCACATAGTAACTTGATAGAAAATTCCCAAATTTGACTCTAATCCTAAAAATATTCATGCATTACTAAAAACAAACTGTGAATATTAAAAAAATTATCAAGTATGCTGGGAGTAAAGGCCAAATTATCTTTATTTTCTCTAGATAGGAAGTATTAACAAATTTACTGTCATATGAAGAAACAAATTATGGAGCCAAAGAACATAGAAACAAAAGGTATTATAGTAATGTGTCAGGGAAATAAGTACTGAAATATTGTATCATTTTCTAGATATATACTGCTTGTGGTATTTGTTTTTGAGATTGTAATTTCCTATAGTTTTACTTCTCATTCTAAAAATTATTTTATATTCAATTTTATTCATAATTTTGTGTGTTTTTTAAAAAGCCCAATTTTATAACTTTCAGGGCCTGCAAAATATAAGTTTTATTCTCTGCATAATTTCAATGCTTTAAATTCAACTATATAAAGGCAGGAAGGGAGTGGAGAAAGTTCACAAAAATGTGAACTTCTCTTTATTTCTCCATCTGGCTGATAGTGGAGGCTGTTGAATACTTCGGAAGTGGCTTTCTGTATAAGATCAGAATAAACTCATAAAAACTTTCTTTCTTTACAGTTTAAAGAGATATTCTGACATTTTTTACATAATGATATGTAAAGCATCTCAGACTCTAGAGGCAAGCAGTTTGGTTAAGACAGCCTCTCTTCCTAACACTCCACATAATCTCCTTCAGGAGGAGAAATCTAAATCTTCTGTCATACCTCAACCTCAGAGCAACCTGGGTTCAAGTCAGCCAGTCTTCAGACTTTTGTTTGTGCAGAATCTCCAAGAAAGGTTCTCACCACTTCTTCACTGCTTTGCCGTGACTGTGGGGTCCACTTTGAGGTGCTTCTGTTCCTGACTGACTGGCATTCCATTTTACTCCCTTGTCTGCACATGGAACATTGTTCCAATTTGACTTTGAATAGAGACTTTTTGTTTTAGCTGAGTTCATTGATTCAGCATTGATGTTTCAGGAGGAGCTAGATCCCAGTCAGTGACCCAGCCTGTTGGCCACATCACTGTCTCTGAAGGACTCCGTCTGGAGCTGAGGTGCAACTACTCATCTTCTGTTCAAACAAATCTCTTCTGGCACGTTCAGTACCCTAACCAAGGACTCTCTTCTGGCACGTGCAGTACCCTAACCAAGGACTCCAGTTTCTCTTGAAGTATACATCTAAAGACAGCCTTGTTTCAGACATCAACTGTTTTGAGGCTGAATTTAACAGGAATGAGAACTCCTTCCACTGGAGGAAAACATCAGTCCATTGGAAAGACTCAGCCTAGCACTTCTGTGCTCTGACTGATACGGTGCCTGGGACTTCAGGGGGAGCTGAACACACACCTCCTAAGATCTGGTAGCTTAAAAGACTCAGGGTCTCAGACAGTGTTTTTTTTAGAAAGTTGGCATGTTCTTTGAAGACAAACAGAATCCTGAAAGAGTTTGGTTCTCAAAGACATCTTAGATTATTTTTCTTCTTTTTTTTTTTTTTTGTTGTTTGTTTTACAAAAGAAAAAATATTGTTTTCTTAAGTTCAGTGTTCTCCATGGAACTGACGATGGTAGGTGGCACTTCCTGTCAGTGTCACCTGAGCCGGGTTTGTTGGCTGAGCTGATTGGTTGCAGGAGCAGGAACATTTCCAGTCAAGTCATGACTCTCACTACCCAGGGTTTACTATGTATCTTAGGGTGAAAATTTCCCAACGACAAAGCAAAGTGTCATGAAGAGGCAAGTGGACACTGTGCTGGGGTTTCTGTTTGCCCAGGTTTGCTGTGAGTTGGGCTGCCCCACAGGGGAATCTGAAGGATTGAGTAGCTGTAGTGTTGTGGGAGGGAGAAGCAGGAGCTCACAAGTTCTACAGACTTTCTGTCCTCATCATTCCTGAGGGCACTTTCAGGGTTTTGCAGGAGCTCAGCTGGTAAAGAATCGCCTGCAATGCGGGAGCCCTGAGTTCAATCCCTTGGTTGGGAAGATCCCCTGAAGAAGGGAAAGGCTACCCACCCCACTATTCTGGCCTGGAGAATTCCATGACTGTATATACTCCATGGGGTCGCAAAGAGTGCGACATGACCTAGCGACTTACACTACACTACTGTGACCCTCACCTGTGACTGTTTTGCTCTTTCTCATCAGGTGTGAGGGGGTGGATGCGGAGCAGAGTCCCCCAGCCCTGAGTCTACAGGAGGGAGCCAACTCTACACTGTGGTGTAATTTCTCCACCCTCACAGACAATGTGTAGTGGTTCCGTCAGAACCCCGGGGGCCGCCTCATCCGTCTGTTTTACATTCCTTCAGGGACCAAGCAGGACGGAAGATTAAACACCATGACAGCACCTGCAGGACGCCGCGGCTCACTGCATGTTTCCTCCTCGCAGACCACAGACTCAGGCACTTACTTCTCTGCTGTGCAGCCTAGTGCTCCCGGAGCACCTGCAGCCTGTACTCATACCCTCCGCGGGGCTCAGCCCCTCCTGCAGCCACAGTCACACCATGATGCCAGGTATTTGCCCTGTTTAGTATTTCTTACCTACACTAGTACAGTTTTAACCACAAACACTTTTTGGCCCAACGAATTTGGGATTTGGTTTTTTCCCTTCTGAATATCTCCTATATTTCCCTCTGCACTAGAATCTCTGACTTGTAGCTAGGAGAGTATCTAGATAAGACTACAGATTTAAAGTAAATATTTAAACACAATATGCTGGACACCAAAATGATTAAAAGTGAAAGGATCTAGAAGGAGAGAAAATGACTCCAATAAAGATGTTATCCAGTTTAGTTGGGTGTCTCAAGAATATTCAAATCTGCCTTACCATAATTGCAAATACAAATAACTCACAATTACTCATGTTTGAAAATTGCAAATACTCACATCTCATCCTATGACTGGGGCAAAGCAAACAGAAAAATATCTGTTCAGTGTTCATATATGAATTGATCACTTGAAACAAATTTATCCTCTTTCAGTTCTGGATGCAACAAGTCTAAAATCAGTTTCACTGGCTACAGTCAAGTTCTTGGCAGGGTTGATTCTTTCCCTTCACTGCACATTACCTAGTTTTAATTTATTTATTTTGTAAGTGGAAGTTTCTACCTCTTAATCCCCTTCACCTATTTCACCCCTACACCCAGCCGTTTCCCCTGTAGTAACCAATAGTTTGTTCCCTATATGTCTGAGTCTGTTTCTGTTTTGTTATACTTGTAAATTTGTTTTGCTTTTAGATTTCATATAAAAGTGAAAGCACACAGTGTTTGTCTTTCTCTAGCTGACATTTTGCTAAGTGTGATATCCTCCAGGTCTATCATGCTGTCCCAGCTGGCAAAATTTTATTCCTTTTAATGGCTAGTAATATTCTATTGTAAAACACACACACACACACACACACACACACACACACACACACACTCATGCATATATATCTTCTAGATCCATTTATATGAGTGAAAACTGAGGTTGTTTCTATATATCTTCACTATTGGAAATAATGTTACAGTGAACATTTGGGTGCATACATATTTTTGAATTCGTGTTTTTGTTTTCTTCTGATAGATACCCAGGAATGGAATTGCTGAATTGTATAATGCATGTGCATGCTAAGTCATTGCAGTAATGTTCGACTCTTTGCAACCTCATGGAAACATAGATCACCAGGCACCTCTGTCTCTGGAAATTTTCCCAGCAAGAATACTGGAATGGGCTGCCATTTCCTACTCCAGGGGAATCTTCCTGACCCAGGGATCGAAATTGTGTCTGCTGCATTCAAGGTGGATTCTTTATTGCTGAACCACCTGGGAAGCCCCAAATCATATAGTAGTTATATTTTTATTGGTTTGGGGAATTTTCATACTGTTTTGAATAGAAGCTACACCAGCTTACTTTCCCAGGAAGAATACACAAGTTTTCCTTTATCTCCACATCAATTATTTTTCATTTTTGTCATAATAGTATTCTGGTAGGAGTGATATCTCATTGTGGTTTTGATTTGCATTTACCTGATGATTAGAGATGTTGAACTTCTTTTCATGTGTCTGTTTGCCCTCTGTATGTTTCTTTAGAAAAATGCCTATTCATGTCCTCTGCCTGTGGTTTTGATATTGTGTGCAAAGGTTATTTTATATATTCTGGACATTAACCCCTTATTGACCAATAACTTCCAAATATCTTCTCCCATTTGATAGGTTGCCTTTTTTGTGTGTTAATGGTTTATTTCACTGTGCAAAATATTTTAATTTAATTTAGGTCCTATTTTCTGTGTTGTTTCTTTTTTGTTCTTGCTTAAAGAAATAGAGAAAAAAATATGGCAAAGATGAATGTCATAAAGCATATTGCTTATACTTTCTTTAAAAATTTAGAGTTCATGTCTTATATTTAAGTCTCTAATCCATTTTGAGTTTATTTTAGTATATGCTGTGAGAAAATATTCTAATTTCATTCTTTAACATGTAGCTGTCTAGTTGTCTAACACCACTTATAGAAGAAGCAGTCTTTCCCCCAATTGCTTATTCTTGCCTCCTTTGTTATGGATTGATTGACCGTGTATACAAGGGGTAAAATCTGGACTCCCTATTCTGTTCCATTGACTGAATCTCTGTTTTTTGGCCAGCAATGTGTATTTTAGATTATAACACCTTTGAAGCATATTTTGATGTCAGGGACTGTGATACCTTCAACTTTGTTCTTGTTTTTTTTCAAAATTGCTTTGACTATTTGTGGTCTTTTGTGGCTCTATACAAATTTAAGGATTATTTGTTCTAGTTTAGTGAAAAATGGGATGATTATTTTGAGAAGAGTTGCATTAAATCTATAGATTGCTCTGGTTCAGAGGACATTTTCACATTGTTTATTATTAAAACCCATGAACATGAAATATTTTTATATTTACTTGCATTGTCTTCAATTTTCTTCATCAATAGCTTATAGCTTTCAGAGTGACATCAGTACAATTCTAGGGCACATGATCTAATAAGTACAATTCTCTTTGTAGAGGCAACAAGACTGAATATCCTGATCCTCCTCAAAGTCTAATATATAAGATTCAATGTCGGATTTCAAAAGAACAGTATTTTATTTCGGCTACAGTTTCATAAAAACACATACAAATGAGTAGATTCTGAAAGTCAGAAGAACTGATGTTTCTTTTAAATCATCATTTAGTAAATCTGTAGATTTACTAAAAATTCTAAATAGAGCCCTAAAACCCAGTTAAGAAAAAAAAAAGATAAGTTAATTATTTTAGATAAGATAGCTTTTCACCAAGAAAGCTGAAAATCTATGGGTTTTATAAAAGTCATTGTTTCTGAATGGAGGAAAGGTAAGTATAGGCTAAACGAATGATCAGTAAGTAAGTTACAAAAAGAGTTCATATCCTATACTAAATTCTATCTTAAATGAATTGGTAAAATTATTTTACTGAATAATTATCAACATTTGTCAACTTTTTAAAATTCAGTTCCCCTCAGCTCATGCCTTTAATACTAATTGTTTTTTTCCATACTCCTTTTCAGGATCTGCCTAACTCAAATTACCAGGAAAAGACAAGTAGACAAAATAAAGTTTATGGTGAGCCAGACTCTTTTCCCATGTGTGCACAGACCACGTGGTCTCTGAACATAACAAACCCCACTTCCCGTTGCGGGGAGCCACACAGGTACCGGGTAGTATGTATATGTGCTGCCAGGCACTCAAAGACACTGAACTCTCAGCTTGAGGCAGAAACTAAGCACATTTGTGCAGGGAAATCCACGCCTCATGCCGCTCTCCAGCCTGCTCTGGGTGTTCCTGGCCTTCACCTTCTCTGGTAGGGATGCTTCCAAGCATGGGTGCGCGTGTTCAGGGTGAAAGGACTGCACATAGGTGCGTGGAGCTTCACAGGGACTTGGGGAGGAAAGGAGGGTTGGAGAAAAGCATACATATTATGATTTCAATTTGGGTTTTCTTTGGGTCCCAAATTAGTCTAATTCTTACATTATTTTGTTCATTACTTCAGCTATGTTTCCTGATTTTTTCCCCACAGGACGTGGTGTGGCACAGAAAGTTATTCAAGACCAGCCAGACACATCCAGTCAACTGGGACAGTCAGTCACCCTGAACTGTCGGTATGCAACAACCTGGAGCTCTTACTACATGCTTTGGTACAAGCTGCTTCCCAATGGAGAGATGATTTACCTTATTGGTCAGCTTTCTTCTGGCCAGAATGCAAGGAATGGCCGCTACTCTGTAAATTTTCAGAAAATTCGTAAATCTATCAGCCTCACCATTTCAGACTTACAGCTGGAAGATTCTGCCGAGTATTTCTGTGCTCTCCGGGAGCTCACAGTGCTTGAAGTAATGGGAATAGCTAAACAAAAACCCCAGAGTTTAATAAAAGAGAGCTTCCCTGCTGCAGCACTCCAGCTAAAATGTGCACCTGCAGATCCCAGACCAGAAATGGTAGTTGTGTGGTTGCTTAGTCTGTGGTCTGGAAGTTCTTTTTAAGTCACTGAGGAACAGATGTCCAGACGAACTTTCTAGTAATATGTTCTCAGTCTTGATTTTTTTAAATTTCATTTAACTTTACAATATTGTATTGGCTTTGCCATGTATCAAAATGAATATGCCACAGGTATACATGTGTTCCCCATCCTGAACCCTCCTCCCTCCTCCCTCCCCATACCATCCCTCTGAGTCGTCCAGCTCCAGGCAACCGGTATTAGGCATCGAACCTGGACTGGTGACTTGTTTCATGTATGATATTATACTTATTTCAATGCCATTCTCCCAAATCATCCTGCCTTCTCCCTCTCCCAGAGTCCAAAAGACTGTTGTATACATCAGTGTCTCTTTTGCTGTCTCGTATACAGAGTTATTGTTACCATCTTTCTAAATTCCATATATATGCGCTAGTATACTGTATTTGTGTTTTTCTTTCTGGCTTACTTCATTCTGTATAATAGGCTCCAGTTTCATCCACCTCATTATCATCAGTCTTGATTTTTCAAATTTTATATCAATCATACATAACATGTGCAAAGTTGTCTAAATTTGAAGACTTGCCCTGTAATAATTTAATGTGGCAACTGCACTTAAAAAAATCTCAAATCATAAATCTGGGTTTAATTTTGAGAAATTGTCATGAATATAATTTCCTTAATCTTTTCTTCTTAGGTTTTGTCAGTTAGGGTACAATCAGAAAAGTAGAACCACAGTGATACATAATAAGAGACTCATTTTAAGGAATAGAACTCTCAGATAATTGCTAGAGTTGGTGGAGGAGTTTATACAAAGCTGTTATCTTTACATCTTGTGCTGAGCCTGAATTTACTTTAAATCAACTAGAGTGTCATTTGGAAAGGGAAATTGGATACTAACAAAAGCATGAAAAAACTGACATTTAAGGACATACTAGAACCCATGAGGATGACTGGAACCCACAAAGACACACTAAAAGCTTGTCTGTCTCTCACCTCCTTCAGTCTCACAGTAGTGGGTGACCTTCAGGAGAAGTGAATATTTATCACCATGCTACATGCAAGCGCCGAAGAATTGATGCTTTTGAACTGTGGTGTTGGAGAAGACTCTTGAGAGTCCCTTGGACTGCAAGGAGATCCAACCAGTCCATTCTGAAGGAGATCAACCCTGGGATTTCTTCGGAAGGAATGATGCTAAAGCTGAAACTCCAGTATTTTGGCCACCTCATGCAAAGAGTTGACTCATTGGAGAAGACTCTGATGCTGGGAGGGATTGAGGGCAGGAGGAGAAGGGGACAACAAAGGATGAGATGGCTGGATGGCATCACTGACTTGATGGATGTGAGTCTGAGTGACCTCCAGGAGTTGGTGATGGACAGGGATTCCTGGCATGCTGTGGTTCCTGGGGTCGCAAAGAGTCGGACACGACTGAACGACTGATCTCTCTCTCTCGCTCTACATGCACATTGGCCCAAGATAGAGAGATGATGAGAAGGAGATCTGGTTGGAGGTTAAGGCATTTTAAGTCAACAATAAGATGAGCTAGGGGATCAGCAGCAACACGTGTGAGTTGCACAGTGACTGGAGCCCTGCACCAACCAGCAGGGCATAAAAAATTGTGGCTACTTTATAACAACTACCTTCTAAACCTTGCACAATCTTTTTTATGGCCAACCCTAACCCAGAACAATACAGAGAAACAAATTCTGAGTCATAGATTTCCAGCTAGTAGAGACACTATAAACCTATTCCAGTTCATTCTATGTCAACTGGTCATCCATCTATACTTCTTTTAACAACACACTTTCAAATAAAGAAAATAGAAAAACTATGCTTCTTGTTAATATGATGCAATTATTCCCGATTCTACCATAATCAATGTAATCTTCTCCTTAAAAGAATATACCAGGTTTGTGCATGTGTACTAAGTTGCTTCAGCCACATCCCACTCTTCATGACCCTATGTACTGTAGCCCACCAGGCTCCTCTGTCCATGGGATTCTCCAGGCAAGAATACTGGAGCAGGTTGCTACACCCTTTTCAAGGGATATCAAGTTCACTTATCCATTTTTGAGTGTTGTTTTTTCCTTTTATACCTCACCCATATTGTCCCACTGGATCCTGCATCTTAACTACTGAGATACAATCAGATACAAGATAAAGTTGTATTTTGCACATCATATGTTTCCATAGGCAGGCAAGTGGGGGAGAGATTTAAAAATGGTTACTCTATGCATAAATATATTCATATCAAACTGAAAACGAGATTTTCATAACTACTGTCAAATTTAAAAATATTCACAACAAGAAGTTGAGAGTTATGCTATATCTGGTGGGAATTTTTAGGATTCCCAAGCCTACTATACTCAAGCCTGGGAGATAGTATCTCAAGTAAACCTGAAAGAACTGCTCCAAGGAGGTGAGCAGAGGAGCCAGGTTGTATAGAAGTTTTGCAACAAAGTGCAAGTAGTCAGAACATTAAAAGATTATTGTTAATTAAAGAAAAAAGGAATTCTCAAATTAAGGATGGACTTCCCTGGTGGCTCAGACAGTCAAGAATCCGCTTGCAATGCAGGAGACCTGGGTTTGATCCCTGGGTTGGTAAGATCCCCTGGAGGAGGGCATGGCAGTCCATTCCAGTATTCTTGCCTGGAGAATCCCCATGGACAGAGAAGCCTGGCAGTCTACAGTCCATGGGGTTGCAAAGAGTTGGACACGACTGAGCGACTAAGCACAAGTGAAGGAGTCTAGCACACTTCTATGCATGGAGAGATGCAAGAGTCCGGGTTCACTGAAGTCATTCTTTTACTATTCACCCCAGCTATCTTGGGGCCAGTATCTGTGTTTCTTACATCCTGAGCTCCTTTAGTCTCGTGGTAGGGAGTGATTGCAGTTCTGATGGTTGTTAGATCACAGATAGTCTTCTTCTTCCTGAGTGCCCTTAGGCTCAGGAGCTCACATTGGGCTGCTGATGACTGTGACATCCTTGTTTACTGATATGGCAGGAAATATTCCATTTCTGACTATTACAGTTGTTACTGCAAATGACCACATGATTGGTGATAGTATATATAACTACCTTTTCCATTACCCATTCCATAACATTTTTGCTCATAACAAGCACCTTTACTCACTGCCATACTTAACTTCCTATAAAACAAGGTCCTTACACAGGAGCAATGCTATGTGGAAAGTCATCAAGGTGAATAAGACATTCTGTAAACCCACCACTGTGGTTTTGACAGAAGTTCAAAGGGTATTGAAGGCAAATTCTAGGGTCTATTTAAGTGGAAATAATCTTGCCAATAAATAGGGAAAATTAATACACTGTATTCTGGGAAATATTAAGAATGATGCTTGATTTCATATCAGATGCAATAAAAGTCACCAAGGGAAAGCATTTTTAAAGTGTTAAAAGGAAGCAAACAAGTAATACTTTCAAACTAGCTTCTTATGAACATGAAAATGAATCCTTTATCTAAATCTTTCTTTTCTTTTTTTTTCTCTGAGAATCAGGCTGTAACACATTGCATGAATTTAGAATGAAAGCTAAAGCTCTGCCAGCTGGTGTCCTGCCCAAATATCTTATGATGCTTACACTGGCCTCTCTGCTCCCCTCCAGTGATCATGGGTTAAACTACAAGGAAGCCTGTTGTAGTGAAAAGGAAAAAATAGAAATGAGGTTTTTTCCTTTCCCTTTCCTGGGACCAAAGAAGGTAAAAAGAACAGTGAGCAGGCCTGAACATTCCTGAAGTGAAGTGAAAGTTCCTCAGTCATGTCTGACTCTTTGCAATTATTCTCCAGAGCAGAATACTGGAATGGGTAGCCTGTCCCTTCTCCAGAAGATCTTCCCAACCCAGGAGGTGAACCGGGGTCTCCTTCATTGCAGGTGGATTCTTTACCAACTGAGCTACCAGGGAAGCCCTGATAGAGATTCCCTGAAGTCTCAAGAGGGAAAGGTGTGAACATTCCTAGTTGTTTTTGCCTTAACTGCTCCTAACTCTGCATATCTGTAAGTTTGCTTTACTGCTCCCTAACTCTGCAGGAGCTGCAATTCACACTGTTTCCTTTGTCTCTATGCTAAATACATCTCCTATCTAATGTTTTCCCTTACAACACCCTTCCCTTTGTAGTTATATATCAGAAAGAAGGCCGCAGAGCCACCTGACTGCCAGAGTCAATTGCTGAGTTACAGATGCCAGGCTATGACTATCTTTGAAACAATGCAAGAAGAAGAAATCAAGATCCTATTATCACCTAGACTCCTGACTGTGAGCCCTTGCCTGTGGCTCAGATGGTAAAGAATCCACAGGTTTGATCCTTGGGTCAGGAAGATCCCCTGGAGAAGGGAATGGCAACCTACTCCAGCATTCTTAAAGCCACCTTTCTACTTCCTCCAAATTCTGCCTCTGTCCTTTTTATTTGGCTTCAGTGGGCAGAGAAAGCCAAGAATTTGGCCAGCAAAAAGCGTAATCGCAATAGGAGCTGTCACTGGTGAACCATTCAGTAAACTTCCCTATGCAGAAATGGGGAGAAAGAGGATTCAACGAAACTGGCTGTTTTCTTTTTTTCTTCTTCTTTTGCCTGCCAGATGTGAGAGTGATTGACTTCAAATGACAAATCCAGCACATGGCCTGATTATGGCTGCAGAGTAAGAGGCTACCTTGAAAAGAAAGCTTGGAATTGTTGCACAAGATGGGAGTTTCTTCTCTGGCAAGTAAAATTGTATGTACTGCACTGTCTTTTCTTGTAGTATAGAAATATCTAGTGAAGTGGGAGCAAGAGTCAATAATGGGAAAAAAAAAAAACAATTGAAGAAAACACTGTTTTGTATACTCATTCCAGTTTATATTATGGCACCCAATCTCTCAAAATAACACCCTAATAAATTAATTTCACATTAATAGTAATAAGAACATGATAGACCATGGATTCTTAGGATAAGACATGAAATCTGCTAGGTAACCTACTACATATACATCAGAAAGGGCTCCCCTGGTGGCTGAGCTGGTAAAGAATCCGTCTGGCAATGCAGGAGTCACAAAAGATTCCGGTTTGATCCTTGGGTATGGAAGATCCCCTGGAGTTCAGTTCAGTTTAGTTCAGTTCAGTCACTCAGTCATGTCTGACTCTTTGTGACCCCATGAACCGCAACATGCCAGGCCTCCCTGTCCATCACCAACTCCCAGAGTCCACCCAAACCCATGTCCATCGAGTTGGTGATGCCATCCAACCATCTCATCATCTGTCAGCCACTTCTCCTCCTGCCCTCTATCTTTCCCAGCATCAGGGTCTTTTTAAATGAGTCAGCTCTTTGCATCAGGTGGCCAAAGTATTGGAGTTTCAGCTTCAACATCAGTCCTTCCAATGAACACCCAGGACTGGTTTCCTTTAGGATGGACTGGTTGGATCTCCTTGCAGTCCAAGGGACTCTCAAGAGTCTTCTCCAACACCACAGTTCAAAAGCATCAATTCTTTGGCACTCAGCTTTATTTTTTTTTAATTTATTTTTTTAAATTTTATTTAACTTTACAATATTGTATTGGTTTTGCCATACATCAAAATGAATCCACCACAGGCATATATAATGAATAATGCAATAAATGAGATCAAAAACACTCTGGAGGCAACAAATAGTAGAATAACAGAGGCAGAAGATAGGATTAGTGAATTAGAAGATAGAATGGTAGAAATAAATGAATCAGAGAGGGAAAAAGAAAAATGAATTAAAAGAAATGAGGACAATCTCAGAGACCTTCAGGACAATATTAAACGCTACAACATTCGAATCATAGGGGTCCCAGAAAAATAAGACAAAAAGAAAGACCATGAGAAAATACTTGAGGAGATAATAGTTGAAAACTTCCCTAAAATGGGGAAGGAAATAATCACCCAAGTCCAAGAAACCCAGAGAATCCCAAACAGGATAAACCCAAGGTGAAACACCCCAAGACACATATTAATCAAATTAACAAAGATCAAACACAAAGAACAAATATTAAAAGCAGCAAGGGAAAAACAACAAATAACACACAAGGGAATTCCCATAAGGATAACAGCTGATCTTTCAACAGAAACTCTCCAAGCCAGGAGGGAATGGCAGAACATACTTAAAATGATGAAAGAAAATAGCCTACAGCCCAGATTATTGTACCCAGCAAGGATCTCATTCAACTATGAAGGAGAAATCAAGAGCTTTACAGACAAGCAAAAGCTGAGAGAATTCAGCACCACCAAACCAGCTCTCCAACACATACTAAAGGATATCCTCTAGACAGGAAACACAAAAAGGGTGTATAAATTCGAACCCAAAACAATAAAGTAAATGGCAATGGGATCATACTTATCAATAATTACCTTAAACGTAAATGGGTTGAATGCCCCAACCAAAAGACAAAGACTGGCTGAATGGATACAAAAACAAGTCCCCTACATATGTTGTCAGCTTTCTGTATAGTCCAACTCTCACATCTATACATGACCACAGGAAAAACCATAGCCTTGACTAGACTGACCATTGTTGGCAAAGTAATGTCTCTGCTTTTGAATATGCTCTCTAGGTTGGTCATAACTTTCCTTCCAAGGAGTAAGCATCTTTTAATTTCATGGCTGCAGTCACCATCTGCAGTGATTTTGGAGCCCAGAAAAACAAAGTCTGACACTGTTTCCACTGTTTCCCCATCTATTTGCCATGAAGTGATGGGATGGGATGCCGTGATCTTAGTTTTCTGAATGTTGAGCTTTAAGCCAACTTTTTCACTCTCCACTTTCACTTTCACCAAGAGGCTTTTTAGTACCTCTTCACTTTCTGCCCTAAGGGTGGTGTCATCTGCATATCTGAGGTTATTGATATTTCTCCTAGCAATCTTGATTCCAGCTTGTGCTTCCTCCAGTCCAGTGTTTCTCATGATGTACTCTGCATATATAAGTTAAATAAGCAGGGTGACAATATACCCTGGAGTAGGAAATAGCAACCTGCTGCAATATTCTTGCTGGAAAATCCCATGAACAGAAGAACTTGGCAGGCCATAGTCCATAGGTTGCAAACAGTCGGTCATGAATGAGCACACATGCACTCATACATATCTCAGAAAAATATTGAAATTTATCTCATGGATAGATTATTCTTCAATTTCAGATTTTGTCTTCTAACCCCACCCCCAAGATTTTGCTCATTGCTGCAGCTGACTGAATATTTAAGTTAGGGGAAGTATTATGTTGGGTGATTTGAATGTTTATTCCTACTTAATTCTTATTGGAACACTTGATCCAACTTCAAGGCTGGATCAATTCACCTTTAGGGATGCAAAGTTACAAAGTGCTTGAGACCAAGGACTTCATTTGTATTTCTAGATTTACCACTCATTAGTTGAATATCTTGGGAAAATGACAATAATTTTTTGCTTTAGTTTTCTCGTATCTGCAATGTTAGATGTTGATAGAATATCAATATTGATAGGATATTGATAGAATCTACCATGCAGAGTTCTCATGGGAAGTGAATGAGATAATAAGTGTCAGTGCTGAGTCGTGTCCAGCAGAAAGATACTGACTACTTACAAGAAAGGAAATTGAACTTGAAGGGGGTCCAATATTTTGCCTGGTGTTGCATAGTAAGTATCAGAGTAGAGCCTCCCATCCATATCCTACTTAGAGCAGATGCCCTTCCTCACCCCAAGAGTAACTCTGTCTCAATAAAGTATTGTATTGTGTTTATAGTACTTAATACTCTTTAAAATAATTTTTTCTCAAAAAAACACATTCACTTAATTTTTCTCTCTTCCTACTGAACTATAGGCATTTAATATCTCTTTACTACTACATCCTCCAGACCTGAACCATGTTTGGCACACAAGAGACCATACACACACACACACACACACACACACACACACACACACACACACATACACACATAATATGAAACCCAGCAGGATTCTATAGGGTCTTTCTGAAACAGACTCCCAATACCCAAACTCTGTTGCTTCTTGTGCATAGAAAACCAGTAGCCTCTTGGGCTTTCCCTGAATTCCAAAGAATAAACTTAATCAGAAAAAAATGCAGAAGGAGAGAAAAAGAGTCAAGCAAGACAAAATAATAATAGTTCCGCCATTAAGCAAAGCTAAGAAGGACTTTTTGTTTCTTTCCATTTGAAAGTTTTAAATTTTTTAATTGAAATTTTATATAAAAATTTCTAACCTAAGTGCTTTTCCTTTCATGGGTTGCCATCCCAATCTCTCTCAAGTTGAATAGCAGCAGTCCACAATGCGGAAACTGATTTCTTAAAGTTCTCAGAAATTTTCAGTTTCTCTTTGCTGAAAGAGTGGGGTCAGTTCTCTTTGCATGTGACTTTATGGTGGGATGTCTGATTAAGCTTCTTTTTTGGCTCAAGTTTTTCCACAGACAAGGGCAAGCTGAGGACACGGGAGGCAAGGACCATAGAGGCCAGCTCCATTTCAGTATATTTAAATGAATCTTCAACTTTCTGCATCTCATAAAACATTCTGCTTTTACATTTGTAATTCATCTTCCCTCCCATAATAATAAAACAGGTATCTCTTTTCCTTTGAAATAGTACCTCTTTGCCTAAACACTTCACCAACACCATTCTTTCTGGTTCCTATGGCCACTCATCATCCAAATTCTATGGTTTGATTTTTTAGGACTCATTTAAAAAATTCAAGATTTCTCATCTTAGAAAAAATATTTCATATTCCTCTAAACCCCATACATGCCTCTCCCGCAATCAACCTGTCTTTTACTCCCTAGCTATTGTTTAAAAGCCCTGATCATATAACTCTTACACTCTGTCACCTCTTTTTCACTTCATACACTTCTGTTTTTTCTCCCAATATTTTCTAAAATCCGTTTTCTTAAAAATCACCAATGGTCTCTTTATTGTTGAATCTAAAAGACGTTTTTAACCTCCTTCATCTAGACAAGTATTTCTAAATTTTAATGTGCACAGGAATATTATTAAAATGCAGATTCTAAAATGCAGATTCTGACTTAGGAATTTTGGGTTAGGCCTGAGATTCTGAAGTCAGAGTAGCTCCCTGGTGACGTGAATGCTACCCAGATTCTGAAGTCAGAGTAGCTCCCTGGTGATGCAAATGCTACCTACCTACAGACCACATTCGAGCAGCCACTCTCTGCAGTGCTTGCCACTCTTTCTGGGCACCATTGTGTCCCCAGCACACAGTACCCCAACCTTAAACTTTAACTTCTGGAAGATCCTTTTCAAGATCTCCTATTCTTCTTTACCCATCCCATATTGAGGGCATTCCTACTGCTTAGGCCCTCTTTTCCTCTCAATCTGTATACTATTCTTTGAAAATTTCATCTGCTCATATTGCTTCAATTATCATGCAAACAGTCTTAGTGGAGTGCACATAAGACTGGTCTCTGGAGTTAGATCTAGATTTTAATCGCTACCTTGTCACTTAAAAATACTGCAATCCTGCGTAATTTAAATTCTTTGAAGCTAGGTTTACCATTTGTAAAAGGGAGGGTAAAAATGAGTAACCCAATATGTTGTTGTATTAAATGAGATATTTCTTATAAAGCTCAGACAGTAAAGAATCTGCCTACAACGTGGGAGACCTGGGTTCAATCCCTGGGTCAGGAACATACCATGGAGAAGGGAATGGTAACCCACTCCAGTATTCTTGCTTGGAGAATCCCATGGACAGAGAAGTATGGCAGGCTACAGGTCATGGGGTCACAAAGAGTCAAACACCACTGAGAAACTAACACTTTCAGTATTTCATTTTAAAATAAAGCTTAAATGTCAGTGCCCCTTACTTAAACATGTCATTTCCAAGATGCATAGGGCCCTAGCCATATTTTATAAATGTTTCAAAAAAATAAGATATCTTAACGAGTTAAGATCCTTGCCAGTTAAACCCCATCTTCCAGTCTACTATAATTCTAGTCTGTCAGGTGGTGATAGAGTGAGCCACAGGCCTATTTAGCATCCACAAGAGTGAGTTTGAATTAAGAATGCATATAATTTTGACTTAGTGGAATTTATTTATGCAGCTCACAGTCACTTCAGTATATAAGTGTTGTAATCAAGATCTCACAGGCTAAGCATCAGAGACAGATTTCAAACAAAAATTTGTTTAACGCTAATGCTAATTACCTTACATTACACTGTACTGCTGTTCCTTTGGTAATGATTCATTAACAAGTCTTTGTTTCCAAAAGGCATGATAGTCTATTGCCAGAACTTTTAGTGTTTTAAAAGCATGTAACACCTCCCTAACTGGTTGCAATGTGTTTTTATAGTTTCCTTGCACACTGTTGCATTCCACTCTGTGGAATATCTGTGCATTCCACCCTATACATTGGAATATGAGTTTGCTTATGTTCTTCCTTTGCTATGAAAATGGCCTCGTCTGATCATATTTATTATTGTTCATATTAACTTCTTACTGACTGGTCACAATGTTTTACACTTATGAGGATAAAGCGAAACTCATAGCATGCCAGTCCAGTGAGGGCATTAACAACTATGGTAGGTAGATGATACCAAGGTTCCCCAGGTAGTGCAGTGGTGAAGAATCTGTCTGCAGATGCAAGAGATGTGGGTTTGATCCCAGGATTGGGAAGATCCCTTGGATGAGGAAATGGCAACCCACTCCAATATTCTTGCCTGGAAAATTCCATGGACAGAGAAGCCTGGTGGGCTACAGTCCATGGGGTTGCAAAGAGTCTGAGGGACTGAGCACACACACACACACACACACACACACACACACATAAAAGAAATTTGCAGGTATAGTTAAAGTCTCTAATCAGTATGACCTTGAATGAATCAAAAGGAGATTGTCCTAGATAGGCCTATCTAATCAAGTGAGCTCTTTAACAAAGAGCTTAAACTTTTCCTTTGATCAGAGACATCCTCCTTGTCTTGAGGAAACAAGTTCCCATGAGTGCTACAGCCACAAGAAAATGAATTCTACCAGCAGCCACTGAGCCTGGAAGAGGACCCCATGCCCCAGACAGTCTTAGTTGCCTCCTTGACTGCAACCTTGTGAGTTCAGCTTAACTGTGTGCTGATTTTTCATACTGTTCATGGGGTTCTCAAGGCTGTATATTGTCACCATGTTTATTTAACTTATATGCAGAGTACATCATGAGAAATGCTGGACTGGAGGAAACACAAGCTGGAATCAAGATTGCCGGGAGAAATATCAATAACCTCAGATATGCAGATGATACCACCCTTGTGGCAGAAAGTGAAGAGGAACTAAAAAGCCTCTTGATGAAAGTGAAAGTGGAGAGTGAAAAGGTTGGCTTAAAGCTCAACATTCAGAAAACGAAGATCATGGCATCTGGTCCCATCACTACATGGGAAATAGATGGAGAAACAGTGGAAACAGTGTCAGACTTTATTTTTCTGGGCTCCAAAATCACTGCAGATGGTGACTGCAGCCATGAAATTAAAAGACGCTTACTCCTTGGAAGGAAAGTTATGACCAACCTAGATAGCATATTCAAAAGCAGAGACATCACTTTGCCAACAAAGGTTCGCCTAGTCAAGGCTATGGTCTTTCCTGTGGTCATGTATGGATGTGAGAGCTGGACTGTGAAGAAGGCTGAGCACCAAAAAATTGATGCTTTTGAACTGTGGTGTTGGAGAAGACTCTTGAGAGTCCCTTGGACTGCAAGGAGATCCAACCGGTCCATTCTGAAGGAGATCAGCCCTGGGATTTCTTTGGAAGGAATGATGCTAAAGCTGAAACTCCAGTATTTTGGCCACCTCATGCGAAGAGTTGACTCATTGGAGAAGACTCTGATGCTGGGAAGGATTGAGGGCAGGAGGAGAAGGGGACGACAGAGGATGAGATGGCTGGATGGCATCACTGACTCGATGAATGTGAGTCTGAGTGACCTCCGAGAGCTGGTGATGGACAGGGAGGCCTGGCGTGCTGCAGTTCATGGGGTCGCAAAGAGTCGGACACGACTGAGCGACTGATCTGATCTGTGTGCTGATTTCTGACTTACAGAACCTGTGATATAAACAGATGTTGTTCCATCACAAAAGTTCTTGATAATTTGTCACCCATCAATAGGAAACTAACATATAAAATAAACTCGTTAATTGGTATGATCAGTTGATAGTATTTAGGATTTGTTATGACATAAGAAAATTTGGAATGTAATGAAATCTTGTAGCACATAGTACTGTGATAGACAGTTTCCAAATTTTGACCATAATCCTATAAATTTTCACCCATTTTCAAAATGCACTTTGAATTTTTTTAAGAAAATACATTTTGATCAATAGTTATCTTTCTTTTCTCTGTATTAAAGTTTTTACAAATTTATTGTCATATGAAGAAAAGCATAAAAAGTATGAAGACAAAAAGCATAGAAACAAAAAGTATTATAGCAGTGTGTCATGGAAATAAGTACTAAAATATGACGCAATTTTCTAGATTTCTGTCTGTGGAATTTGCTTTCTAAAATTTATAATTTGCTATGATTTTATTTCTCATTCTAAACATTATTTTCTGTTTAATTTTTATCCATAATTTTGTGCTGCTATAGAAAGTGCAATTTTGTAAGTTTCAGAGCCTACAAAACATAAATTTCTGCTCTGTACACAATTATAATGCTTTAAAATTCAACCATAGAAAGCCAGCAAGGGGGTGAACAAAAATTGCGAATCTCTCTTTATTTCTCTATCTGGCCCTTGGAGGGCACTGTTGTGAAAATTGGGAAAGATCAGAATAAGCACAAAAAAACCTTCCTCCATTACAATTTAAAGAGATATTCTGACACCATTTTTTACACAATGACATGTAAAGCATCTCAGACACTAGAGACAGGAAGTTTTAAGACAACCTCTCTTCCTAGCTCCCTCTACAGTCTACATCAGAAGAAGAAATTGATATCACCTGTCATTCCTCCTCAAGCACAGAGCAACTTGGATTCAAGTCCCCCAGTCATGAGACTTCTGTCTGTGGGGAATCACCCAGAAAGCAGCTCACTGCCTCTTCACTGCTCCACCATGACCTTGGTGTTCACCTTGATGCTTGAGGCACTCCTGCTGCTGAGTGAGTACTGTTCCATTTTACCCTCTTGTCCACAGACAGAACATTGTTCTGGTGTGACTTTGAATAGAGACTTTTGTTTAGCTGAGTTCACTGATTCAGTATTAATGTTTCAGGAGCCCAGTCAGTGACCAGCCCGATGGCCGCCTCACTGTCTCTGAAGGAGCCCCTCTGGGGCTGAGGTGCAACTACTCATTTTATCTTCAACCTAATCTCTACTGGTATGTGCAGTACCCCAACCAAGGACTCCAGCTTCTCCTGAAGTACACGTCTGGAAACAATCTTGTTTCAGGCATCAAAGGTTTTGCATCTGAATTGAGAAAGAGTGAAACTTCCTTTCACCTGAGGAAAAAGCCCACTCAAGTAATTTGACCAAGCACTTCTATGCTCTGAGTGACATGGTGACCAGGACTGTAGGGGGAGCTATCTGCAAACCCCTGAGATCTGGTAGCTTAAAGGACTTACAGTTTCAGCCTGTGTTATTTTCAGGAAGTTGGCATGTTCTGTGAAGGCAAATAGTACAGAGAATATAGAGTATTGCAAATGTTTCATTCCTATGGGCAACTTAGATTTTTTCTTTTCTTTTTCAATTTGCAAAGACAGGATTTGTTTTCTCAAGTTCAGTGTTCTCAGTGGCGTTGACTGTTAGGTGGGGCTTCCTGTCACAGAGTGTCACCTGAGCGGGGTTTGTCGGGGCAGCTGATTGGTTGCAGGAGCAGGAACATTTCTAGACTAGAAGTGACACACCACTTATGGGTTTAGCTGTGTATTTTAAGGTGAAAATTTCTCAGCAGCAAGTCAAGGCCTCATGAAGAGGCTAGTGGGCACTGTGCTGGGGCTTTTGTTTGCCCGGGTTTGCTGTGAGTTGGGGCTGCGCTGCAAGGGAATCTGAAGAAATGAGCAGCTGCTGTACTGTTGAGGGAGGGAGTAGAAAGAGTTGACAAGTCCTGCACACTTCCTATCCTTCTCAACATGGATGGGAGCTGGAGGGACACGTTCAGGGTTTTTTCGGAGTTACAGTGAGCCTCACCTGTGACTGTCTGTCTCTTTCTCATCAGGTGTGAGAAGTGTGGATGTGGAGCAGAGTCCTCCAGCCCTGACTCCACAGGAGGGAACCAGCTCTACACTGTGGTGTAATTTCTCCATCTCGGCAGACAGTGTGCGGTGGTATCTTCAGAAGCCCGGGGGCCGCCTCATCCTCCTCATTTACATTCCTTCAGGAACAAGGCAGGAAGGAAGATTAAATGCCATGACAGTCCCTAAAGAACGCCGCAGCTCACTGCACATTTCCTCTTTACGGACCACAGACTCAGGCACTTACTTCTGTGCTGTGCAGCACTGTGCTCCCCAGGCACCTGCAGCCTGTACTCAACCCCCCCGCGGGGCTCAGCCCCTCCTCCAGCCACAGTCACGCTGTGAGGCCACCACAGGGCATTTGCAGTGCTTCTTATTGGCCTTACAGATTTGAGACTTTGGTCTTTATCTTCATCTCAATCTGTGTCGTCTTCTGCGCTAGAGACTCAAACTTGTAGCTGCTGCTGCTA
This sequence comes from Tragelaphus eurycerus, assembly GCA_935064755.1. NCBI lineage: Eukaryota > Metazoa > Chordata > Mammalia > Artiodactyla > Bovidae > Tragelaphus > Tragelaphus eurycerus. The sequence goes on from CAKXYN010000491.1 coordinate 64,907, forward strand.
AGTCACTTCAGTCGTGTCCGACTCTTTGCGACCCCATGGACTATAGAGCCCATGGAGTTCTCCAGGCCAGAATACTGAAGTGGGTAGCATTTCCCTTCTCCAGGGGATCTTTTTAACTAGCTGAACCACAAAGGAAGCCCAAGAATACTGGGGTGGGTAGCCTATCCCTTCTCCAGGGGATCTTTTTTACCAGCCGAACCACAAAGGAAGCCCAAGACTACTGGAGTGGGTAACCTATCCCTTCTCCAGCAGATCTTCCCGACCCATGAATGGAACCAGGGTCCCCTGCATTACAGGCGGATTCTTTACGAACTGACCTATGAGGGAAGCCGTATCAAAATAAACATTTAGCTACAATACGCTCTACTTCAAAATGGGAAGAAGTGAAAGGAACTAAAAGAAGAAAAAAGTGACTCCAAGAAAATGTTATTAAGCTAAGTTGGCTGTCCCAAGAATGTGCATCCAAACCTGCCTCACCATGATGTGTCCCAACAGACAATTGCAGATACATCTCATCCTACTAGTGCAGCATCGCAAACAAAAAATACACATATGCTCAATGGTTAATGTGAACTTGGTTGTTTAATTAAAACAAATTTATCCTTCTCCAATTCTGGATGCAATAAGTCTGAAATCAGTTTCAGTGGCTATAGTTAAGATATTGGCAGAGTCAATTCCTTTCCTTACTGCACATTACATAATTTTATTTATTTTGTAAGTATGGAAAAACATACATAATTTTTGTACCTCTTAATCCACTTCACCTATTTCACTCTTACATCCATCCCTTTCCCCTCTAGTAACCAGTAGTTTATTCCCTATATCTATGAGTCTGTTTCTGTTCTATCTGTTAGTTTTGCATTTTAGAATCCATATATAAGTGAAAACATACAGTATTTGTCTTTCTCTGTCTGACTTATTTTGCTAAGTATAATCAGATCAGATCAGATCAGATCAGTCGCTCAGTCGTGTCCGACTCTTTGCGACCCCATGAATTGCAGCACACCAGGCCTCCCTGTCCATCACCAACTCCCAGAGTTCACTCAGACTCACGTCCATCGAGTCAGTGATGCCATCCAGCCATCTCATCCTCTGTCGTCCCCTTCTCCTCCTGCCCCCAATCCCTCCCAGCATCAGAGTCTTTTCCCTCCAGGTTTTCCATGTTGTCTCATATGATGAGATTTTATTGTTTTTATGATTAAGTAATATTTCATTGTGTGTATATATACACACACATATTCTCCATCTATTCATATGGATGAATACTGATTGCTTCCATATCTTGGTTTTAGAAATAATGCTTCTGTGAATATTAGAGTGTATGTATATTTTCAAATTAGTGTTTTTGTTTTCTTCTGATAGATATCCAGGAATGGAATTGCTGTATAATATAGTATTTATATTTTTAATTTTTGAAGAATCTTTATGCTGTTTTAAATAGTGGCTGCACAAGTTTACTTTCCCAGCAAGGGTGCCCACAGTGTCCCTTTTCTTCACATCCTCTGCTACTGCTGCTAAGTCACTTCAGTCGTGTCAGACTCTGTGTGACCCCATAAACAGCAGCCCACCAGGCCCCCCCGTCTCTGGGATTCTCCAGGCAAGAACACGGGAGTGGGTTGCCATTTCCTTCTTCAATGCATGAAAGTGAAAAGTGAAAGGGAATGTCCAACTCTTAGCGACCCCGTGGACTGCAGCCTACCAGGCTCCTCCATCCATGGGATTTGCCAGGCAAGAGTACTGGAGTGGGGTGCCATCGCCTTCTCCATCACATCCTCAGCAACACTCATTACTTCTTGGCTTTTTGATGATAGTGTTCTGATTGGGGTGAGGTGAGATCTCATTGGGTTTTGATTTGCATTTACCTGATGATTAGAGATCTTGAATATCTTTTCATGTATCTGTTGCCCAGCTGTATGTTTCTTTGGAAAAATGTCTATTTAGGTCCTCTGCCTTTTTAAAAATCATATTATTTATAGTTTTTATATTGCATATACATTTCTTTATATATTTTGGACATTAATCCCTTATTGACTAATTATTTGCAAGTGTCTTCTTCTGTTTGATAGGCTGTCTTTTTGCATTTTAATAGTTTTATTCCAATTTGGATGTCTTCTATTTCTTTTTCCTATATGATTGCTGTGACAAGGACTTCAAGTACTATGTTAAATGGAAATGGTGAGAGTAGGCATCCTTGTCTTGTTTCTCATCTTGGAGAAAAGCTTTCAATTTTTACCATCAAATATGATATTAATTGTGTGTTTGTTGTAAATGGCCTATATTATTTTGAGATGGGTTCCCATTATACCATGTTTATTAAGAGTTTTAAACATGAATGGATACTGAATTTTGTCAAATACTTTTTCTTTGTCTGTTGAGATAATTATGTAAGTTATTATCCTTCATGCTATTAATGTATATCATGTTGATTGATTTCCAAATATTGAACCATCCTTGTACACCTAGACTATATCCCACTTGGCCATGATATATGATTCTTTCATAAATTGTTGAATTGTTTCCTAACAATTCAGTTCTAAAAGAAGTTAGTCTTGAATATTCATTGGAAGGACTAATGCTGAAGCTGAAACTCCAATACTTGGGCCAACTGATGCAAAGAATTGATTCACTGATAAAGACCCTGACTCTGGGAAAGATTGAGGGCAGGAAGAGATGGGGACAAGAGAGGATGAGATCATTGGATGGCATCACTGACCTTATAGACATGAATTTGAGCAAGCTCCAGAAGCTGGTGATTGACAGGGAAGCCTGGCGTGCTTCAGTCCATGGGGTCACAAAGAGTTGGGCATGACTGAGCAGCTGAACTGACTGAATTGAAGTTTGCTAATATTTTGTTGAGGATTTTTTCATCGATATTCATTCAAGAAATTGACTTTTTTTCGTAGTTTTATTGTCTGGCTTTGGCATCAGGTTAATGAAGGCTTCATTGAATGAGTTTGGTAATATTTCCTCACCTTCAATTTTACGGAAAAATTTGAGAAGGATGGGACCTAACTATTCTTTAAATGTTTGGAGAATTACCCTGTGAAGTCATGGAGTCCTCTACATCAGGAATCAACAAAATATGGCCCATGAACCAGTCCATTCAGCCATTTACTTTGTAAATGAATTTTGTTGGAACATAAGAAAGCTTATTTATTTATGTATTATCCATAACTTATTTCATGAAACAATGGCAGAGTTCAGTAGTTGCAACAGAATGAATGGCCTACAAAGTCAAAAATATTTACTATTCTGCCCTTTATTGAAGAAGTTTGTAATCCCCTCTTCTACATCATTAGTCATCATGGAAATGCAAGTTAATGCCACAGTGAGATCTCTATACACCCATTAATGGCAACTCACTCCAGTATTCTTGCCTAGAGAATCCCAGGGACAGGGGAGCCTGGTGGGCTGCCATCTATGGGGTCGCACAGAGTTGGACACGACTGAAGCAACTTAGCGGCAGCAGCAGCATACACCCATTATTTTGGCTAAAAATAAAAAGACAACTATATCAAGTATTGTTAATGATACAGAATAATTGTCAGATTTAAAATCTATTTAGAGGCATATTCTCTTCAGTGTGCAGCAATCTCCTCAATCTGATGTTGATCTTATGGGAGGAGAGACAGCCCCATGCAGTGACTTGGCTTGAGGGCCAGTTTCTGCCTTTGAAGGGATCCCAGGACAGATGAGGCACTATCATGAGTATTTCGAGAGCCCTGCTTCCTCCTGGTGTGTCCAGCATCCAGACCAAGGCTTCCAGACCCTCATGAGACATGCCTCCATATGGAACAGAGAAGGTTTCACAAGGGACCTCAACAAGGATAGAGATTTACTATCTGAAGAAATCCTTGACACAAGAAGAAGACTTGGCCACATACTTCAGTGTTCTGATAGATGCTCTAAAATATATATATTATCAAAAATAAAGAAGAAATAAAAAAGCTAAATAAGTATATAATCATTAAAGCAATTTGACAATTAGAAATATAAATTTATAGAGAATTCCTAATAGATGAGAAGTTTTTAATTTGCAAGTGTGCCCCACTACATAATTAAAAATCGAATGCATAGTAGGAAGGATAGTAAACCATGTAACAAGAAAATATTAGAAATTAAGTTTATATAAGGGGCTTCTACAAATAAATAAGAAAAACATTCAAAATGAAAAGAGATAAAAATAATTTACATAAAGGCAATTTAAAGAAAAGGAAATAGATATGTGAACATATAAAACATCAACTTCTGCAGTAATCAGAGGAAATTAAATTAAAGCAAATTACTATCTCATTTCTGTCAGATAGCCAGAAATGTGAAAATCTGATAGCATTAAGTTTTGACCCAAATACAGGGAGAAGACTATTAAATTTCTCCAGATGGAGAAAAGCAACCACATAGAGAACATTTATTTAACAACTTCAGAGAAAAATTGCCTGAACTATTTAACAAAGAAGAAAACATATATATTTAAAAGTCAAGCAATTCCAACTCCTGTTATCTATATTCAAGTAATTCCAACATTTGAACAAGGAGGCATTTACGAGGGTAGTCACACCAACCCTGTAAGCAGAAGTATAACCATTCAAGTACAGAATGAATGAATAATGAATTACATATGAAGTTGAAATACATGAACTATTACAAGCAAAGAAACAGCTTTCTATTTTCATAGATAAATCTTACAAAAATAAAATGCTGAGTATAAAAAGCATGAGAATGATATAAGCTGCATGACACTACTTATGAGAAATTTCAGAATATAATCACAATATAATATATTGTTTTGTGATACATAGCTATAACAGTAAAGTTGAAAAGACATACATGGAATCTTCTCAATAGTAGTTATTACTTTAAAAATCGGAATAGTACTAGGAGTTACTCTTTAGTTTTGTCTGTAATGTTTGGAGAGAGCTATTGAAAATATAGCAAAATTAAATATCTGTTTACCATCATTGCCAGGGAAAAATGTGTCTGCACATGATTTTGTGGCTATGGTCTTTCCTGTGGTCATGTATGGATCTGAGAGCTGGACTGTGAAGAAGGCTGAGCGCCGAAGAATTGATGCTTTTGAACTGTGGTGTTGGAGAAGACTCTTGAGAGTCCCTTGGACTGCAAGAAGATCCAACCAGTCCATTCTGAAGGAGATCAATCCTGGAATTTCTTTGGAAGGAATGACGCTAAAGCTGAAACTCCAGTATTTTGGCCACCTCATGTGAAGAGTTGACTCATTGGAGAAGACTCTGATGCTGGGAGGGATTGAGGGCAGGAGGAGAAGGGGACGACAGAGGATGAGATGGCTGGATGGCATCACTGACTCGATGGATGTGAGTCTGAGTGACCTCCAGGAGCTGGTGATGGAGAGGGAGGCCTGGCGTGCTGCGGTTCATGAGGTCGCAAAGAGTCGGACACGACTGAGCGACTGATCTGATCTGATCTGATCTGAGGAGCGCCTCGCCTTTCCCACGACGGGCGCACTAGGAGTGCCCCGCAGGCTGCGCGGCACACTAGGAGCGCAGCCGAGAGGAGCTACCCCACAACCGAGGTCAGGAAGGGCAACGGTGAGGAGAGACCCCTAGTCCAAGGTAAGGTGCGATGGCTGTGCTTTGCTGGAGCAGCCGGGAAGAGATACCCCATGCCCAAGGTAAGAGAAACCCAACTAAGACGGTACGTCTTGCAAGAGGACATCAGAGGGCAAATACACTGAAACCATACTCACAGAAAACTAGTCAATCTAATCACACCAGGACCACAGGCTTGTCTAACTCAATGAAATTAAGCCATGCCCCTGGAGCAACCCAGGATGGGCGGGTCACGATGGAAAGATCTGACAGGGTGTGGTCCGCTGGAGAAGGGAATGGCAAACCACTTCAGTATTCTTGCCTTGAGAACCCCATGAACAGTAAGAAAATGCAAAATGATAGGATAGTGAAAGAGAAACTCCCCAGGTTAGTAGGGGCACAATATGCTACTGGAGATCAGTGGAGAAATAACACCAGAAAGAATGAAGGGATGGAGCCAAAACGAAAAGAATACCCAGCTGTGGATGTGTCTGGTGATAGAAGCAAAGTCCGATGCTGTAAAGAGCAATATTGAATCAGATCAGATCAGATCAGTCGTTCAGTCGTGTCCGACTCTTTGAGATCCCATGAACCACAGCATGCCAGGCCTCCCTGTCCATCACCAACTCCCGGAGGTCACCCAGACTCACATCCATCGAGTCAGTGATGCCATCCAGCCATCTCATCCTCTGTCGTCCCCTTCTCCTCTTGCCCCCAATCCCTCCCAGCATCAGAGTCTTCTCCAATGAGTCAACTCTTCGCATGAGGTGGCCAAAATACTGGAGTTTCAGCTTTAGCATCATTCCTTCCAAAGAAATTCCAGGATTGATCTCCTTCAGAGTGGACTGGTTGGATCTTCTTGCAGTCCAAGGGACTCTCAAGAGTCTTCTCCAACACCACAGTTCCAAAGCATCAATTCTTCGGCGCTCAGCCTTCTTCACAGTCCAGCTCTCACATCCATACATGACCACAGAAAAGACCATCGCCTTGACTAGGCGAACCTTTGTTGGTAAAGTAATGTCTCTGCTTTTGAATATGCTATCTAGGTTGGTCACAACTTTCCTTCCAAGGAGTAAGCGTCTTTTAATTTCATGGCTGCAGTCACCATCTGCAGTGATTTTGGAGCCCAGAAAAATAAAGTCTGACACTGTTTCCACTGTTTCTCCATCTATTTCCCATGTAGTGATGGGACCAGATGCCATGATCTTCATTTTCTGAATGTTGAGCTTTAAGCCAACCTTTTCACTCTCCACTTTCACTCTCATCAAGAGGCTTTTTAGCCCCTCTTCACTTTCTGCCATAAGAGTAGTGTCATCTGCATATCTGAGGTTATTGATATTTCTCCCAGCAATCTTGATTCCAACTTGTGTTTCTTCCAGTCCAGCATTTCTCATGATGTACTCTGCATAGAAGTTAAATAAACAGGGTGACAATATGCAGCCTTGACGTACTCCTTTTCCTATTTGGAACCAGTCTGTTGTTCCATGATCAGTTCTAACTGTTGCTTCCTGACCTGCATACAGATTTCTCAAGAGACAGATCAGGTGGTCTGGTATTCCCATCTCTTTAGGAACCTGGAATGTCAGGTCCATGAATCAAGGGAAATTGGAAGTGGTCAAACAAGAGATGGCAAGAGTGAATGTTGACATTCTAGAAATTAGCAAACTAAAATAGACTAGAATGGGTGAATTTAACTCAGATGACCATTATATCTATTACTGCGGGCAGGAATCCCTCAGAAGAAATGGAGTGGCCATCATGGTCAACAAAAGAGTCCCAAATGCAGTACTTGGATGCAATCTCAAAAATGATCTCTGTTCGTTTCCAAGGCAAACCATTCAATGTCACAGTAATCCAAGTCTATGCCCCAACCAGTAACGCTGAAGAAGCTGAATTTGAACAGTTCTATGAAGACCTACAAGACCTTTTAGAACTAACACCCCAAAAGATGTCCTTTTCATTATAGGGGACTGGAATGCAAAAGTAGGAAGTCAAGAGACACCTGGAGTAACAGGCAAATTTGGCCTTGGAATATGGAATGAAGCAGGGCAAAGACTAAGAGAGTTTTGCCAAGAAAATGCATTGGTCATAGCAAACACCCTGTTCCAACAACACAAGAGAAGACTCTATACATGGACATCACCAGATGGTCAACACCGAAATCAGATCGATTATATTATTTGCAGCCAAAGATGGAGAAGCTCTACACAATCAGCAAAAACAAGACCAGGAGCTGACTGTGGCTCAGACCATGAACTCCTTATTGCCAAATTCAGACTGAAATTGAAGAAAGTAGGGAAAACCACTAGACCATTCAGGTATGACCTAAATCAAATCCCTTATGATTATACAGTGGAAGTGAGAAATAGATTTAAGGGCCTAGATCTGATAGATAGAGTGCCTGATGAACTATGGAATGAGGTTCATGACATTGTACAGGAGACAGGGATCAAGACCATCCCCATGGAAAAGAAATGCAAAAAAGCAAAATGGCTGTCTGGGGAGGCCTTGCAAATAGCTGTGAAAAGAAGAGAAGTGAAAAGCAAAGGAGAAAAGGAAAGGTTTAAACATCTGAATGCAGAGTTCCAAAGAATAGCAAGAAGAGATAAGAAAGCCTTCTTCAGCGATCAATGCAAAGAAATAGACGAAAACAACAGAATGGGAAAGACTAGGGATCTCTTCAAAAAATCAGAGATACCAAAGGAACATTTCATGCAAAAATGGGCTCGATAAAGGACAGAAATGGTATGGACCTAACGGAAGCAGAAGATATTAAGAAGAGGTGGAAAGAATACACAGAAGAACTGTACATAAAAGAGCTTCACGACCCAGATAATCATGATGGTGTGATCACTGACCTAGAGCCAGACATCCTGGAATGTGAAGTCAAGTGGGCCTTAGAAAGCATCACTAGGAACAAAGCTAGTGGAGGTGATGGAATTCCAGTGGAGCTATTCCAGATCCTGAAAGAGGATGCTGTGAAAGTGCTGCACTCAATATGCCAGCAAATTTGGAAAACTCAGCAGTGGCCACAAGATTGGAAAAGGTCAGTTTTCATCCCAATCCCAAAGAAAGGCAATGCCAAAGAGTGCTCAAAGTACCTCACAATTGCACTTATCTCACACGCTAGTAAAGTAATGCTCAAAATTCTCCAAGCCAGGCTTCAGCAATATGTGAACCGTGAACTTCCTGATGTTCAAGCTGGATTTAGAAAAGGCAGAGGAACCAGAGATCAAATTGCCAACATCCGCTGGATCATGGAAAAAGCAAGAGAGTTCCAGAAAAACATCTATTTCTGCTTTATTGACTATGCCAAAGCCTTTGACTGTGTAGGTCACAATAAACTGTGGAAAATTCTGAGAGAGATGGGAATACCAGACCACCTGATCTGCCTCTTGAGAAATCTGTATGCAGGTCAGGAAGCAACAGTTAGAACTGGTCATGGAACAACAGACTGGCTCCAAATAGGAAAAGGAGTACGTCAAGGCTGCATATTGTCGCCCTGTTTATTTAACTTCTATGCAGAGTACATCATGAGAAATGCTGGACTGGAAGAAACACAAGCTGGAATCAAGATTGCCGGGAGAAATATCAATAACCTCAGATATGCAGATGACACCACTCTTATGGCAGAAAGTGAAGAAGGGCTAAAAAGCCTCTTGATGAGAGTGAAAGTGGAGAGTGAAAAGGTTGGCTTAAAGCTCAACATTCAGAAAACGAAGATCATGGCATCTGGTCCCATCACTACATGGGAAATAGATGGAGAAACAGTGGAAACAGTGTCAGAACTGGACTTCACTGGACTGTGAAGAAGGCTGAGCGCCGAAGAATTGATGCTTTTGAACTGTGGTGTTGGAGAAGACTCTTGAGAGTCCCTTGGACTGCAAGGAGCTCCAACCAGTCCATTCTGAAGGAGATCAGCCCTGGGATTTCTTTGGAAGGAATGATGCTAAAGCTGAAACTCCAGTATTTTGGCCACCTCATGCGAAGATTTGACTCATTGAAGAAGACTCTGATGCTGGGAGAGCTTGAGGGCAGGAGGAGAAGGGGACGACAGAGGATGAGATGGCTGGTTGGCATCACTGACTCGATGGATATAAGTCTGGGTGACCTCCGGGAGCTGGTGATGGACAGGGAGGCCTGGCGTGCTGCAGTTCATGGTGTCGCACAGGGTCGGACACAACTGAGCGACTGATCTGATCTGATCTGATCTGACATGATTTTGTGTACTGTTCCATGTAAGAATTATTTAGTTTTTTTTTTTTAAATGTTTAAAAATTGGATAGTAGCAACCACAAATATTACTAGTCCAATCAATTCATAGAGGGAATAAAAACTCCTATTACCTATAACTTTGACAAATGTACTTTTAATAGGCCATAAAATGTCAATAAAATGCCTGAGGAAAAACTTTTAACTTGTTTAAGCACTAGAAATTTTTCATCTGAAAATAAATAGCACGGATACTTCCTACCACAGTTAAAATATACACTTTTTGAGTACACAAAAAGAGAAAGTGAAAAGAAAATCATATCATCTGGCTTAGCAGTGGGAGACATGCTCCCAAGATGTTAGTCTATGTTGTAATTAATACACAAATTCAGCAAAGTTGCCGGATACAAAATTAATCTGCATTCCAACAATGAACTATCTGAAAGAGATATTAAAAAAAAATTCTTTTTCCATCACATCAGAAAGAAAATACCTAAGAATAACTTTAAGCAAAGAAGTATAAATTTGTATATTGAAATCTGTAAGACATTGATTATAGAAATTGAAGACAAAAATTAATGGGAAGATATTTTGTTCTTAAAGACCGGAAAAATTTAATTGTTAAAATATCCATACTACCCAAAGCATTCTACAGATTCAATGAAACCTCTATCAAAATTCAATGACATTTTTCACAGAGCTAGAATAAACAAACCCTAAGATTTGTATGAGAGACAATAGGCTACCAATAGCCAAAGTGAACTAGAAAAAGATCAAAACTGAAGGCATCACATGACCCTATTTCAAACTCCATTACAAAATCATAGTAATAAAAACAGTGTTTTTTTTTTTTTTTTGCATTAAACAAAGACACATAGATCAATGGAGCAGAATAGAGAACCCAGAAATAAACCCTTGTATACACGGTCAATTCACAGCAAAGAAGCCAAGAATATACCCTCAAGAAAGGAACATCTCTTCAATAAATGGTATTATGAGAAATGGAAAGCTACATGCTAAAGAATGAAATTGAACTCATCAAAATGGATTATAGAATTGAATATAAGAATCACAACAGTAAAGCACAGAAGAAACATAGGGGGTAATTTCCTTGACATCAGTATTGGCCACAGTTTTGTTGTTGTTGTTGTTGTTTTGTTTTTTTTTTTTTTTTAATTGTATTTGACACTAAAAGGAAGGACAACAAGAGAGGAAAAAAAAAACACAAGTGTGACTACATCAAACTAATAAGTGCCGGGGTCCAGCCTCTGTGGATCCAGGGAATTTGAAGGGGAGATGGCTTCGGCAATACAATAGAATTAAAGATATATATCAGATCAGATAAAGAGTGGTTAAATAAGGATAGCTCAGTGAGGAAATTCAGTGGAGAAAAGAGGCTGAATAATTCAGCCAGAAGGTGAGAGAAATAACTACATGGGGAGACCAAGCTTTGGTGAACAAGGCCCGCACTTTATTTTCCAAAGTAGTTTTTATACCTTAAGTTATGCGTAGAGGATAATGGGGGAAGGGGTAGAGTCATGCAGTAAGCCAGACTTTCTTCCTGCAAGCTTATCATATGCAAAAGTTTAGGTGATTTGCATCATCTTCTGGCCTGGAGGCCTGTTAACATTTTAAGACCTTTTCTTCAGAAAACTTATTTTTCTCTAAAGGTGATTGATTAGTCAGGCGCCACCCTCCAAAAGCATTAGATAAAGTTGCATTCCTAAGGGCAATGGCACCCCACTCCAGTACTGTTGCCTGGAAAATCCCATGGATGGAGGAGCCTGGTAGGCTGCAGTCCATGGGGTCACTAAGAGTCAGACACGACTGAGCGACTTCACTTTCACTTTCCGCTTTCATGCATTGGAGAAGGAAATGGCAACCCACTCCAGTGTTCGTGCCTGGAGAATCCCATGGACGGAGAAGCCTGGTGGGCTACAGTCCATGGGGTCGCACAGAGTTGGACACAACTGAAGCGACTTAGCAGCACAGGGCAAAGGTGTGGTGGGCTATAACAAGAAAAAGAATTAACTCAAGGGTCTAAGGTTACAAACATTAAAGCTACTACTTATACCAATTATATTACTCAATACACTGCCAGGGACACAGCAGGTAAGGGATATGGAAACTTAGCAGCAAACATTGGCCCAACAAGTGAAAAACCCTTCACCAATACAATTTCTAATCAATCTTTTAACTGCTCAAGGGAATCTGTATTTAGACAGTTTAGAACATCTCATGCCTCTCACAGTTGGGAAGCTCTGAACAATCACATGTGGCTGGAAAAACCTATTCAGGCAAGCTAGAGGACTTCCAAAGGAGTTTGTAGGTTGAAACACTATCACACCCAGGAACTTTATTAACTGGAGCTGTAAGTTAACTCTTTTTTTTCAGAGAGAGGTAGTAGGGGACAGCCCCCCGTAAAGTCAGAGGTGTAGGTGAGAGCACAAAGCAGTAAAGTAGGCAGACTCTCGTTTGGGGGGGGTAGATGCTCAAGAATTTCCAGGGGGACTCCTGAGGCTAGATCTCGCATTTGCATATGCCGAGCATCCTTCTTCATGACCTTTGCCACGGGCAGAGTTCCTCAAGATGGCTCCCGGCAAATACGTTTATATATGGTAAAAGAAGCCATCAACAAAATGAAAAGGCAATCTACAGAATGAGAGCAAATGTTGCCCAAACATATATCTGATAAGGGACTAATTTCAATACCCAAAATATATAAATACCGTGTATAATCATTAGAACAAAAGTCTGTTTTAAAAATAAGCTGATGATCTGAATAAACATTTTCCCAAAAAAGACATCCTAATGACCAGAAGGTAAATCAGAAGATGTTCAACATCTCTAATCATCAGGGAAATGAATATCAAAACCAAAATGAGTTATCCCTTTACATCTGCCAGAATGGTTACCATCAAAAAGACAGGAAATAAAAAATTTTGACAAGAATGTAGAAGAAAAGGAACTCTGCCCATTGTTGTCAGAAATATAAATTGGTGCAGCCTCTATGACAAACAGTATGGAGGTTCCTCAGAAAATTAAAACTAGCTCTACTATGATACTCAGCATTTCCACCTCTGAGTATTCATCTGAAGAGAATGAAGTCACTATCTCAAAAAGATATCTGTAGCCCACGTTTACTGCAGTTTATCTACAACAGCTGAGACATGGAAACAACCCAAGTGTCCTTTGACAGATGAATGTATAAAAATGATAAAAAAAGAATTTTTTTCATAGATTTACAACAACATGAATGAATCTTGAGGGCACAATACTAAGTGAAATAAATTGGCAAAGTCAAATACTGTATGAAATCATTTATATGTGGACTCTAAGACACACGTGCAGGAACACGCACACACAGACATATAGACACACAGACACACACACACCCAGACCTCATAGATACAGAGAATAGATTGGGGGTGTAGGGTGTGGAATAGGTGACTATGTTCAAAAGACAGAAACATCTAGTTATAAGAGAAATAAGTCCTGGGGATGCAATATACAGCATGATGACTATAAAAAAAAATTTGTTTTAATGGTGTCAGTGTGTAAACCCTCTTGGCTCTCAAAGATTATTTTTTAATTTAAAAAAATTGGCTGCTCTGGGTCTTTGCTGCTGTGCATGGGCTTTCTCTAGTTGCACCAAGTGGGGGCTGCTCTTGGTTGCAGTGAACAGGCTTACTGTCCTGCCTTCTCTTGCTGTGAAGCACAGGCTCTAGGAGCACAGGTTCAGTAGTTGCAGCATGCAGGCTCCAGGGCACGTGGGCTTCAGTAGTTGTGGCCACAGGCTCAGTAGTTGCAGCCCTTGGGCTCTAGAGCAAACCTCCATAGTTGCCGTGCCCGGGCTCAGTGGCTCCAGGGCATGAGGAACCTTCCCAGACCAGGGATTGAACCCGTGTCCCCTGCATTGGCAGGTGAACTCCTATCCACTGTACCACCAGGGAAATCCTCTCGAAGTTTGTTTTGCTTTTTTTTCCTAGTAGTTTGACCAGTTGAATAACAAGTTTGGAATAGGATGTATAACTACTGGACTGGAGTATCTTTCACTGGACTAAAATATGCAAAACCCAAAATAGGATGTAGTACCCAGATTGGAATGAAAGGTGAGCTTCAGAAGACAGTCACCAGAGATGTAAGAGGGAGAACTAGGGGAGATCTGGGAACCTCAGTAGTAATTCTGTGCCCTCATATGCTATGTGAGTTTGGGGGTTCTTATGAAGGAACCACGGAGAATCCAAGGACAATCTATTACAAAATAACTCAGTTAGGTCTTCCCTGGAGGTTCAGTGGTAAAGAATCTGCCTGCCAAAGCAGGAGACGTTGGTCCTTTGGAAGATCCCACATGTCATGGAGCAGCTAATCCTGGGCACCACAACTATCGAGTCTATGCTCTAGAGCCTGTGCTCCACAGGAAGAGAAGCCACCGTAATGAAAAGTGCAACGACAGAGGACCCCCTCTTTCTGCAGCTAGAGAGCAGCCTGTGTAGCCATGAAGACCAAAAACACTCTAAATTAATAAATAAATAAAATTATAAAAAGAGTAAGTTATTCTTATTGGGGTTTCTTTATGAGGTGCTGAAACAAAAATAAAATGTTTGAAATTTGATTAATTTGATGTAAGTGACTTCATTAGATGACGTTTCAGAATAAAATGAAATAGAATTTTCATTCCTTCAATGTCAAGAAAGGGAAATATTTTTATTTTAGAAAACATATATATTATTAATAGCTTTTAATATTTTTACTGATTAAACAACATTTTAGGAGAAGTTTTGTCCTCATGACAAGTATAATGAGAATTATAAGATTGTACTAAAGAGTATAACTGCATTCATGACAGCAATATGCTCAAATATTTGAATTTAGAAGACAGTTTAAATCTTCCAACCTGAGTGTCAGCACATTCAGACTGGGTCCAGCCAGAAGGTACATTTTTCAGAGTCAGAGTCTATAATGCAGCTTAGGGAACATGCACCATTATGTCAGGAACTCAGAGCAAGGCCATATCAACAAAGGGGAAAAACCCCCTTCATGCTCTCCCTGCATTGTTGTGGGCATTTGTGGTGTCCTCTACTTAGTTACAAATAATTGGAAACCAGGACATCTGCTGCCTGCCAGCACCCAGAGCTGAAATGGGACAGAGAAGTAGATGTCTCAACTAAGTATAAACTCTCCTCCCTGCATCACTCATTAATGTGCTACTTCAACTTTAAAATCTAAAAACTGTCACTGTTTTAGATCTTTCTGTACTTTCTTTTCCACTTGCCTATTTGCCGAAGAATTGATGCTTTTGAACTGTGGTGTTGGAGAAGACTCTTGAGAGTCCCTTGGACTGCAAGGAGATCCAACCAGTCCATTCTGAAGGAGATCAGCCCTGGGATTTCTTTGGAAGGAATGATGCTAAAGCTGAAACTCCAGTACTTAGGCCACCTCATGCAAAGAGTTGACTCATTGGAGAAGACTCTGATACTGGGAGGGATTGAGGGCAAGATGAGAAGGGGATGACAGAGGATGAGATGGCTGGATGGCATCACTGACTCGATGGATGTGAGTCTGAGTGACCTCCGGGAGTTGGCGATGGACAGGGAGGCCTGGCGTGCTGTGATTCATGGGGTCGCAAAGACTCGGACACAACTGAGAGACTGATCTGATCTGATTTGATTTGCCTTTGGTTCTTTTATATTAATTTATCTATTAAAACAATGAAATCAAATGGAAGATTGACAATGACATTCTACATGATCATGTACAGTATACAAAACTTCAGTCACCAAATAGTGTGGTGTCAACATTTACTAAGTGTTTACAGATACCATCACAGAAGGCAGTGGCACTCCACTTCAGTACTCTTGCCTGGAAAATCCCATGGATGGAGGAGCCTGGTAGGCTGCAGTCCATGGGGTCACCAAGAGTCGGACACGACAGAGCGACTTCACTTTCACTTTTATGCATTGGAGAAGGAAATGGCAACCCACTTCAGTGTTCTTGCCTGGAGAATCCCAGAGACAGGGGAGCCTAGTGGGCTGCCGTCTATGGGGTCACACAGAGTTGGACACGACTGAAGTGATTTAGCAGCAGCAGCACAGATACCATATTTTGTAAGAGTGCACTGTAGCATTGTGGCACAGAAAAAATCAGCATGCTTAACTTGACTTTACAGAGAAAAATAACAAACCACTAAGAAGAGAAACTTAACACTTTGGGGTAAAAAATATGACACGAGGACAATTTAAGGACACCTGATCTAATAAATACAATTCTATTTGTAAAGGCAGCAGGATTGAATATACTGATGCTCTTCAAAGTCTTCTAAGTAAAACTCAATGTCAGATTTCAAAGATTAATATTTTTTTCCTGTTAAGCATTTTATGAAAAACCCATACAACTGAATAGATTCTGAAAGTCAGAAGTGATTTTTTATCATTTGATACTGAAGTCAGTTTATTTATTGAAAAATATAAACAAAGACTTAGAACAAAGTGAGAAAAGAAAAAGATACATTAATTATTTTGGAAAAGACTGCTTTTTGTCAAGAAAGCTAAAGGGCTTCCCAGGTTGAGCTAGTGGTAAAGAACCCAGCTGGCAATTCAGAAGACATGAGATGCTGGTTCAATCCCTGGATCAGGAAGATCCCCTGGAGGAGAGCATGGAAACCCACTCCAGTATTCTTGGCCCTTCCCAGGTGGTGCTAGTGTTAAAGAACCCATCTGCCAGTGCAAGAGATGAGGGTTTGATCCCTGTATTGGGAACCCACTCCAGTATTCTTGCCTGCAGAATCCCCATGGACAGAGGAGCCTGGCAGGTTACAGTCCATGGGGTTGGAAAGAGTTGCACATGACTGAAGCAACAGCACAGCACACACATAAGAAAGTTAAATATCTGTGAGTTTGTTTTATTGTGGGTTTTTTTAAGAGTCATTAAATTCTGGATAAAGAAATATAAGCATCAGATCAGATCAGATCAGTCGCTCAGTCGTGTCTGACTCTTTGCGACCCCATGAATTACAGCACGCCAAATACAAGCATAGGCTAAATGAATGACCAATGACCAGTAAGTAGACTACAGGAAGGGTTCATAGTGTATACTAATATATTTTGAATGGGCTGGCAAAATTATTATCAGTGTGTGTCAACTTATTTAGTCTTCTGTTTCTCTCAGCTCAAACCCTTAACCTGTGTGTGTGTTAGTGGCCCAGTCGACGGTGTCCAACTCCTCTTGGGATCCCATAGACTGTAGCCACGCAGACCAGTCCTCTATCCATGGAATTCTCCAAGCAAGAACACTGGAGTGGGTTGCTATTCCTTTCTCCAGGGGATCTTCTTAACTCAGGGATCAAACCAGGGTCTCTTGAGTTGCAGGTATATTCTTTACCATCTGAGCCATCAGGGAAGGCCTCACACACGTAATACTAACTGCTTTCTCCATGACGCTTTCAGGATCTACCTAACATAATAATCAGGGAAAGAAAAGTAGAAAATTAAACATCTGTGAGCCAAAAGTTTTTCCCATCTGTGAAAAAGACCATGTGATCTATGAACATGACAAACCCCACTTCCTATTTGAAGGAGTCGCACAGGAACAGGTACTATGTATATGTGCTGCCAGGCACACAGAGACACTGAACTCTCAGCTTGAGGCAGAACTGAGCACATTTGTGTGGGGTAATCCACACCTCATGCCGCTCTCCAGCCTGCTCTGGGTGTTCCTGGCCATCACCTTCTCTGGTACGGATGCTTCCAAGCCTGGGTATGAGAGTTCAGGGTGAAAGGCCTGCACACAGACACGTGGAAGTTCACAGGGACTTGGGGAGGAAAGGAGGGTTGGAGAAAAGAAGCATTTTATAATTTCAATTTGGTTTGTCTCTGGGTCCTAAATTAATCTAAATCCCGCACTATTTTATTTACTACTTCATCTCTGTTTTCTGTTTCTTTCCCCCATAGGATCCAGTGTGGCCCAGAAAGTAACTCAAGTCCAGACAGCTGTACCCAGTCAAGTGGGGCAGACAGTCACCCTGAATTGTCGATATGAAGTAAGTTGGAACATGGACTACTACTACATTTTTTGGTATAAACAGCTTCCCAGGGGAGAGATGATTTTCCTTATTCGTCAGTATTCAGAAGACGGTAATGCAAGGAACGGCCGCTACTCTGTAAACTTACAGAAAGCAGATAAATCCATCAGCCTCATCATTTCAGCCTTACAGCTCGAAGACTCTGCCAAGTACTTCTGTGCTCTCCGGGAGCTCACAGTGCTTGAAGTAATGGGAAAAGCTGAACAAAAACCCCAGAGCTTAGTAAGAGAGAGCCCCACTGCTTCAGGACGTCAGTTGAAGTGCACACCTGCACATCCCAGAAGAGAGATGGTAGTCCTGTGGTTGCTTCATCTGTGGTCTGGGTCAGAAGATTTAATTCTAAATAAAAGCTCCTTCTAGGTGGATCACCAGGCTACAGCTGGAACCAGGTGGGCCTGCCCCACAGGACCTGGCGCCTGAAGAAGACAGGAAATCACTGTGGTTTCTCCCTCCCTTTGGTCCCCCAGTTTCCCACCACTGCTTTGGGTCCCCCATTTGAGCAGGAGGCTGGTAGACACTGGAACTGGGAAAGCACATCTTATCTCCTGTAACTCCTTTCTGGTGAATCCACTTCACAGCTCTTGCCTCCCCTTTCACTAAGAGTTTCCTCTGATTGCCCAGGTTGATACGGGCTTTCAGCTCTTGCTAGTATCTTGATGCTTCCCATCTCTCTGTTTTCCTTAACCCTGCCTGCAAATCTATAAATATTCCCTTCATTAAACTTTGTAGTTAAATCTTCAAGTAAATCAAAGATCTTTCTATATTTGGAAGCAGGTGTCCACAGTAGCTTTCTACTAATACATTCTTCTCTTGAGCTTTTGACTTTAAATCAATCATACAGAACATGTGTAAACTTGTTTAAAGGTATAGACTTGCTCCATAATAATTTAAAGGGACTGCTTCACTAAAATACACTCACATCACAAATCTGGGTGTAGTTATCTGGAATTGTTAGGAAAATCATTTCCTTAGTCCTTTCTTCTTGGACTTTGTATCACTTAAGGTACAATCAGGGAAGCAGACCATCAGTGATGTCGAATAACAGATTAGTTATATATAAAGATTAGAACTCAGGCAGTTGCTAGAGTTGATGGAGTAGTCTATATAAGCAGAAAAGATATAAGCACTCTAATGTTCATTTCAGCACTAATTACAGTAGGCGGACATGGAAGCAACCTAAATGTCCAATGATGGAATAATAGATAAAAAAGATAGGGCATATATATACAGTTGAATATTATTCAGCCATGAGAAAGAACAAAACAGTGCCATTTGCAGTGACATGGATGGGCCCAAAGATTGCCATGCTGAGTGAAGTAAGTCAGACAGAGAAAGACAAGTGTCATCTGATATCTCTTTTATCCGATGGAATTTTAAAAAGTGGTATCTACAAGTGAAGGTGTTTACAAAACTGAAATAGAGTCCAGGATGTAGAAAACTAATTATGGTTACCAAAGGGGGAAAAGGATATGAGGGATAAACTGGCAGACCAAGATTCACATATACACACTGCTATATATAAAATAGATAACTAATGAGAACCTTCTGTACAATGCAGGAAACTCTACTCAGTATCCTATAATGACCTATACAGGAGCACAATCTAAAAAAGAGTGGATATATGTATACATATAACTGATTCACTTTGCTGTACAACAGAAACTACCATTGTAAAGCAAATATACTCCAATACAAATTAATTTTAAAGTAGAGATAATAAATCTATTGGAAAAAATAAGAGTTTTCAGAACTTTGAAAAAATAGTGGTACCTGACTTATCATCCAGACCAATAAAAGTTACAAAGTAATAGTATTTTTAAAGTGCTTAAGAAAATAAAAAAAAAAAACTTTCAAGCTAGCTTCTTATGAAAATAAAGATATATATTAAAATGTCTGTGTTGAATATCAATGCTAAGATGGTGGAAAGTCAATGTGCAGACTTTTAAACTATATTTGCAATGCATATTTCTGAAAAAGGACTCAAATTTTAAAAAATATATAAAGCATATACAAATTAATCAGTAAAGAAAACAGTTAAGAAGAATGGGACAATCTGGGAGATTCAAGTGAGAAATTTGATATTCAATACTAATAAATATACTAAAAATAATATCTTTATTCATCAGGTAAGTGAAAATAAAGCTTCCTCTGAGTGCTCCATCTGTGTCTTTTCAGCACCCTGAATGTACTAATGTAGCTAGGAGAATATGACCCAAGAGGACAGGGAAAAATAATGCCTGTCTCAAAGAAAATAAGTGATTAAATAAATTTCCTATAGTTTCCCTCATCGAACCAATGTGGAGGAAAAAAAAAAAAAAAGTAGTAACAAGTCACAGATTCTGGATATTGAAGAAAAGGCAGGTTTCACTAGAAAAAAAGAAAGATGGTATTTTTTTAGCTTATTCTATGTCAGGCACTGTGGTATGCATTTCAGACTCATCATCTAATTTAAATATCAAAACCCTATGAGATAGGTTTTATTGTTTCATTTTTCCTAATCTTTGGGAAATGAGCCATAACTTTCCTAACTGTGAAATTCTTCTGTACCTTTTATTATCAGCAAGAGTGTAGCATTTTAGGGGGCTCCTGAGGAGCAAGGTCTGGGCTATGGAGAAGCACTTGGACTCAAAATAGGGTGGCTGGACATCTGAGTGATGGTGACATTACTGGTTTAAGCTGAAATCAAAAGTGAACTAGAATAGAAGATTCCAAACCTAGGCACAAAGTCCCAGGATGAGTAGATGAGGAAATCATCCACTAACCAGTTAACAGTGCTGAACGCTTTAGCAAGTTTTTTATATTGTAGTATGCTCGGAAATGGCACCCCACCCCAGTACTTTTGCCTGGAAAATCCCATGGAAGGAGGATCCTGGTAGGCTCCAGTCCATGGGGTCGCCAAGAGTCGGACACGACTGAGTGACTTCACTTTCACTTTTCACTTTCATGCATTGGAGAAGGAAATGGCAACCCACTCCAGTGTTCTTGCCTGGAGAATCCCAGGGACGGGGGAGCCTGGTGGGCTTTCGTCTATGGGGTCGCACAGAGTCGGGCACGACTGAAGCGACTTAGCAGCAGCAGCAGCAGATGCTCGGAAAATTGAGGGCTATGATGGGGTATTATTCTTTAAACACTCCTGTGATGCTATCTTTCCAAATAGCTACATGGTGTTATTTCTGAAGTTCCTTTACATCTTTACTCATCTTTACCTGGTGAATTCTTTATTTAAATCTTTCTGTTTTCCTTCCTTGAGAATCAGACTCTGGCACACTGCATGTAGCAGGCATGAAAGCTGAAGCACTGCCACCTGGTGTCCTACTCAGATGTTTTGTGATACTTACACTGGCTTCCTTGCTGCCCTCTGCGCTAAGTCTCTTCAGTTGTGTCCAACTGCAACCCCATGGACTGTAGCCCACAAGGCTCCTCTGTACGTGGGATTCTCCAGGCAAGAATACTAGAGTGGGGTTGCCATGCCCTCCTTCAGGGGATCTTCCCAACTCAGGGATCAAACCCACATCTCTTAGATCTCCTACACTGACACTCCTATACTCCTTTACCACTAGCGCCACCTGGGAAGCACTAAGTTGTGAGGAAGTCTAGTCAAGGTCAGGAAGCAACAGTTAGAACTGGACATGGAACAACAGACTGCTTCCAAATAGGAAAAGGAGTACGTCAAGGTCTGTATATTGTCACCCTGCTTATTTAACTTATATGCAGAGCAAGTCATGAGAAAAGCTGGGCTGAAAGAAGCACAAGCTGAAATCAAGATTGCTGGGAGAAACATCAATAACCTCAGATATGCATATGACACCACCCTTATGGCAGAAAGTGAAGAGGAACTAAAGAGCCTCTTGATGAAAGTGAAAGAGGAGAGTGAAACAGTTGGCTTAAAGCTCAACATTCAGAAAACTGAGATCATGGCATCTTGTCCCATCACTTCATGGGAAATAGATGGGGAAACAGTGGAAACAGTGTCAGACTTTATTTTGGGGGTGCTTCAAAATCACTGCAGATAGTGATTGCAGCCATGAAATTAAAAGATGCTTATTCCTTGGAAGGAAAGTTATGACCAACCTAGATAGCTTATTCAAAAGCAGAGATATTACCTTGCCAACAAAGGTCCGTCTAGTTAAGGCTATGGTTTTTCCACTGGTCATGTATGAATGTGAGAGTTGGACTGTGAAGAAGGCTGAGCGCCGAAGAATTGATGCTTTTGAACTGTGGTGTTGGGGAAGACTCTTGAGAGTCCCTTGGACTGCAAGGAGATCCAACCAGTCCAATCTAAAGGAGATCAGTCTTGGGTGTTCATTGGAAGGACTGATGCTGAAGCTGAAACTCCAATACTTTGGCCACCTCATGTGATGAGTTGACTCATTGGAAAAGACGCTGATGCTGGGAGGGATTGGGGGCAGAAGGAGAAGGGGATGACAGAGGATGAGATGGCTGGATGGCATTACCAACTTGATGGACATGAATTTGAGTGAATTCTGGGAGTTGATGATAGACAGGGAAGCCTGGCATGCTACAGTTCATGGGGTCACAAAGAGTCGGGCACGGCTGAGTGACTGAACTGAATATTGATGTGTGTGTGTGTATATATATATATATATATATATATATATATATTTTTTTTTTTTTTGTCCTTTTCCCGCCCCTATGTATATATATATATATATGTGTGTGTGTGTGTGTGTGTGTATCAGAGTAGTAAATCACAACCCACTCCAGTATTCTTGCCTGGAAAATCCCATGGACAGAGAAACCTGACTGTAGTCCATAGGGCTGCAAAGAGTTGGACACGACTGAGCATATATATATAATAAATGTTTTATTTTTCACATAGTACAATCATGTGCAGTCCTACAGGTCAGTAGATATTATTCTAACTTATTTCATTCTTTTTCTTAATGATAATAACCTTTAATGAAATATCTTAACACAAAAATAAGGCATTTCCATCACAGAAAATATGACCAGTCAGGTAAAGACATAAACAAGAAATAAAATTAGGAGGGAGAACAAGATGGCAGAGGAGTAGATGGACATGAGGTACATCTCTCTCTGTGGATAACATCAGGAATACACCTTCAGATGCGATTATTTAATCTCCATATCACCTTATTACAAAGGTATTGGGTTGTCCTCGTTTTTTTTTTTTTTTTTTTTTTACAACAGGGGGAAAAAGCATAAAAAATAAAAAGTAAAAAGCTGAAAGACTTTACAAGGTAGAGGTACCCAGTGGCAGAGCAGTACTGGAAGAGAAGCAATCTGATTTTAGATGCCACAGTCTAATTCCTAGAACTCTGACTATATTCTTAGACACTCATAAGTCAATTTTTTACACTAATAAAATGTAGAATATTTTCATGAGAGTCAACAAACAAACACATTTTGACAATTTCTAATGAGTGCATTCTGAAGAAAAGCTAATCTGAGGTCCCCTATGGAGTGATGGGCCTTCCCAGGTGGTTCAGTGGTAAAGAATTCACCTGTCAATGCAGGAGACGTGGGTTCGATCCCAGGGTTAGGGAGATCCCCTGAAGGAAGGCATGGCAACACACTCCAGTGTTCTTGCCTGGAGAATCCTGTGGGCAGAGGAGCTTGGTGGGCTGTAGTCCATGGGGTTGCAAAAGAGTTGACATGACCTAGCAACTAAAACAACAAGGACAATGGAGTGATGACTGACCTACTGACCTTAGTTCTACAGAACCACCCACGGTCACCTCTAGTAGGTCTCAGTGACCCAGGCAGCAGAGGTCAGAAGACAGATGAGGACAGAGTCATCCCAGACTCAAACCCTACCAGACCCCTGAGGAGCTGCTTTCTTCTCCCTAAGAGGGAAGTGGTCAAAATTCTTTCATTTGGAGTTTGTTCAAATATACAGTGGCCAAAAAAATTTTATTTTGTAGCATATTATGGTAGGTGAACTGTGGTGTTAGAGAAGACTCTTGTGAGTGGGTTGCCCTTTCCTTCTCCAATGCATGAAAGTGAGAAGTGAAAGTGAAGTCACTCAGTCGTTTCCTACTCTTAGCGACCCCATGGACTGCAGCCTACCAGGCTCCTCCATCCATAGGATTTTCCAGGCAAGAGTACTGGAGTGGGTTGCAATTTCCTTCTCGAAAGCATAAGAATAAGAAGTGAATATTCCCACTCCAGTGTTCTTGCCTGGAGAAACCCAGGGATGGGGGAACCTGGTGGGCTGCCATCTATGGGGTCGCACAGAGTCGGACACGACTGAAGCAACTTAGCAATCTAATTTATAATTTTAGAAGGATCATGGTCTGTGCCCTGAGGAATAACTCATCGAGGAAGGCTGGGACAAGATTATGCCATAAAGACAATTGGGAAGACCTTGTAAGAGCTCAATGAGACCTGACAGAGACCTGATGGAGGCCAAGTTCTGGGATGGGTCCTATAATGTGATCACTTTTTATGTGTGAAAAATTTTAAAGCAAGCTATTTTAGCAGCAATTGGTTAAAACAATCTTTTCCCATGCTCACTACTCCTGTATCACGCTTTCCCTTGTTTCAGGTAGTATTGGAGTAGCTTCAGCTATTTTTGGAAATCCGGTTATAGGGGTGAAATTGAGTCGAGAACACATTTAGTTTGCATCAAATGAGATATATTAATGTGATTCACAGTGACTTCTGCATATAGTTAAGTTTTTGCTAGTCAGTCCTACTGTAGGAATTGCTTCCAGAAATATTCCTTCACACTACTATGTCCACTCACCCAGCATTAGGACATGAAACTTCACAAAACTAGCTTAGGCATGTCCTATGGTCCTTCTTAGTACTTCAGTATATAGTTAGAAGAGGAGAATCAAAGTTTAAGATATATAGATTGTGTCATATAATTTAGTAATTTGCCTATTCTAGGTCTCATATAAATGGAATAAATCATACAGTATTTGCCCTTTTGTGCCTGGCTTATTTCACTTTAGTATGATGTCTTCCAGGTTCACCTGTTTTGTAGCATGTCTCAGAATTTCATTCTTTTTAAAGGCAGAATAATATTCCATCATAGAGATATGAAAGAAAATGAAATCAAAGTGAAGGAATTAAAGATAAAGCAGAAATTGAATGATCAAAGGAAAATAATAAAATCAATAATAAAACCATAACCTGACATTTTAAAAAAGGATTATTTTAATACTTGGAGGTGTATTAATAGATGGATCTGATCTGGTAAGATTTCCTTTTGACAGGGCATGATTCACTCACTATAGCTCCTCAGAACATATGTATTTGTGCAAGCTTATCTGATTTTGGTAGCTCTTATCTGATATTTGGACTCCTCTCTAATTCAACTGAAATTATAGATATAGCATTTATTCCTTTTCTTTAGTCTCCTTGTTGCATTTAAGTTATTTCTGTGGTATATAAAAGAAAAACGATGAGTTTTTCTCAACCATATTTATACTGAAATCTTGGCTTCCACTTACTGCTTGTGTATTTGTCTTTTATTGTGAGGGGCTTCAAGTTTTACTCTAGAAGGTACTGGGGTAGTAACTATGGTTCAAATTTATGAGATGTATAGATGCTTCAGATTTCTGGAGTGTATCTGAAAATTATTCTCCTTTCTGTCCATAGACCTCTCATAATCTTGTGGAAGTCTCAACTATGATGATTCTGTAGAGGTCAAACCATGGTTTAAATAAAGAAGGAGTATAGAAAGAACAAGGCTTCATGAATAAAGGCAAGAAAAAGGGAAGAATTTTGGCTTTTAGCACTTGTATCTAATATTGTACCAGGGTTCTAATCAGTGCAATAAGGCAAGAGGAAAAAACAAAAGACAAAGAGTTTTGAAAGGAAAAGTGAACCTATCTTTGTCACAGATAGTATAATTGTCTGAGTATAAAATCCAATGGATCTATGAAAGAAATATACTAGAAAAAATAAGACAGTTAAAGTCAAATATACACTTCCCATATGATCCAGCCATTTCACTCCAGATATTGACCCAAGAGAAATGAAAGCATGTCTATTAAAAATATCTTATTCACACATATTCATAACAACTTTATTTGTAACAGCCCTAAACTGGGACTAACCTAAATGTACATCAACAGGTGAATAGATAAGAAAATTATTTTGTATCCATATAATGGAATACTACTCAGCAACATAAGAGGATAAGCCATCGATACTTATAACCATGAAAGAATCTTAAAATAATTATGCTGAATGCAGGAAGCTAGGCAAAAAGTATACATTATCCCATTTATATCATGTTATAAAATATGTAAACTAATTAATAAGAAATATTGCATGAAAATGATAGTAGGAGGTGGGGAGAGGGTCGAGAGGACCACAAAGAGATGTGAGGAAACTTTTGGTGGTGATGCACAGTTCATTGTCTTGATTGTGGTGATGGTTTCACGATTATGCATATATATGTACATACATATTTGCCTAATCTTATGAAAGCTTACTTTAAATAAGTGCAGTATATTTTTATGAAAATTATGCTTTACTAATGGCATTAAAATCCAAATTTAACAAATATCTTTCTTCATTGTTGTACAAGCCTTCTGGTGTGACTCAAATGCAAATATTTCTCCTCTACATTTTTACTGGCCTTAAAATATGTTTTTTGTGTTTTTTTTTTTTTTTTTTTAACGTGGATAACAACTTTCTGCATCCGTGCATTCTATACTTATTTGTTCAACTCAGGGTCATCAAACCTGTATTGTTTTTCCCCCTTTATATCAGAATAAAAGTTTTTAGCTGCTTTTCCTGAAATTCCTTTCTAGCATAATTTTGAGGCAGGTTCTGACAATGCGATTTGGAAGGTGAAGGAGAAAGGAAGAAATATGTGAGGCCAACCAGTATCTGAGTCTGCTTTTCCTACTTAATCAGAATATGGGAAACCAGTCACACATTGACCTTGGACTCATGGAACTCTCTGATCTGAAACTTGAGATTCCACTCTCTGAAAGAAATTGAGCTAAACTTCCATCTATGTGTCTAGGGACTAATGATTACAGGGGCTTTATGGACTGTTTCCTTCTCCAAAACTTTATCCTGATAGCCCTCAGGATTTTGGTTTCTTTGAATTTTTTTAAAATAAGATGAACATTCATAAAAAGCCAGCTAAAAAAAAGTGAGCTGAGGAAGACTTCTTTTTGCTGCTGGTACTTCACAGAGAAGGATCATTTAACACAACTTGTATAGTCATAGGCCTCCCAGGTGGCTCTAGTGGTAAAGTACCAACCTACCAGTGCAGAAGACATAAGAGATGTGGGTTCCATCCCTGGGTCAGGAAGATCCTCTGGAGGAGGATATGGCAATGCACTCAAGTATTCTTGCCCAGAGGATCCCATAGACAGAGGAGCCTGGTGGGCTACCGTCTATACGGTCGCAAAGAGTCCGACACAACTGAAGTGACTTAGCACAGTATAGTCATGGAAACATCTTCAGGGAGAAAGCTTTCTCCCTGAACTTTGGCAACTATCTTTGTCTAGACATGGATCACAAATGAAACTTTGTTGGACTGGTTTCAACAAATTCTCTTAGGGAGCTTTCAAAATTACAAATTCACAAGTCTCAATTCTGGAAAAAATGATTCATGAAGTTTGTGGTGCATCCAGAATCTGTAATTTTAAATCATGCACATATTGATTCTATCATCAGCTGTTGTATAAATATCAATTTATAAGTCTTTAACGATTTGAAAAGCTGGGAAAGAATAGTCCTAACCCAAGGTCCAGGCTTTTGACAGAAATTCACATCTTTAGGGTTCCTGACACAGTGGAGGAAAATTATTTGGTTAAAGTTTGGCATCAATATGTTGGTATAACATTTTGCTTATTATTACATTAAGTAATACAAAGTGTACTTGAGATTAGATATCTACTGAGTGTATTATTAGTAGGATTTAGTAAGATTAGTATTTGTTGCTCAGACAGTAAAAAATCTGCCAGCAATGAGGGAGACACAGATTTGATCCCTAGGTTGGGAAGATCTCCTGCAGAAGGGAATGGCAACCCACTTTGGTATTCTTACCTGGAGAATTCCATGGACAGAGGAGCCTGGCGGGCTACAGTCAATGGGGTCACAAAGAACCAGACATGACTAAATGACTAATATTTAGCCAACCTGAAACTGAGAGAACAATATATTCATATCAGAACATCAAGTAGAATTTCATAAATTCAATTGTGGTGTTTCTTTATGACTAGGATTCATATTTTCATTTTCAAATGATTTTTATATTCAGGAATATATGACTATTAGTAAGATATGTGACTTTTCCTCCTTAAAAGCTTTTATTAAAAGATAGAATTCCTTACAATTGATATAATTTAGGACTAGTCCCTCACAGCTCAGTTGGTAAAGAATCTGCCTGTAAAGCAGGAGATCCAGCTTTGATTCCTGAGTCAGGAAAATCCCCTGGAGAAGGAAATGGCAAACCACTCCAGTATTCTTGCCTGAGAATTCCATGGGCAGAGGAGCCTTGCAAGTTCCATGGGGTTGCAAAAGTTGGACAAGACTTAGTGACTAAACAAACCAACCAAGGAAACAGTGCATTTCAAAAAGTAATGATTCCTCAAAGATTGTTTATTCATCATTTTTGTTTAATTGGACAGATATTTTGTGCTGTGATAAATCTCAGTTTACTGCTTTACATATTAGGGTACAGTGTTGAAAAGTAAAGAATCACTCAGTAACGACTTGATTTTTTATTACTTCTAAGTTCAACCACAAATGCTTTTCTGGTATTTGATGAATTATGGCTAGCTCACACTGAATCCATGAGGATGTAAAGGACTGTTTTAACATGCTCAAGGAAACTGGTATCTTTTCAGTTACAGACATACCCTAGGGATTTTCTGTTAAAGGACTTTTGTCAGGTAGAGGCCTAAAACTAAATAGACCTAAGAGGTTAGAGCAACTTGTTCAGATTTCCAAGTGCCATTTGAAGACTGGTATATGTCTCAAAAATAAAGCTGGGGATGAGAACATGTTTGGGAGACTAGATAGATTACAAGCATTCTATTCCTCTCTCGGTCCACGAGAGGGTGCAGCTTCCTGATACCAACCCATTTCCTGTATGAAATGCAGGCTTCGATTTGTCACTTCACTGTGATTCAACCTTTCTTCCTCTTAAAAGCAGAAGTGTCAGGTGTCATCTCTTTATTCAGGTGACACTCCAGAGATGAGCTCTTCTCCAGGCTTAGTGACTGTGATACTTTTAATGCTTGGTAAGTAAAATGCCTCTTAAGACATGGATTCTTCCTTCTATTATGTCAGCAAAATCTTTAACCATAATTTTATCCCAGAAAAATATGCCCAAGGTGACACAAAATTTTTATTTATAATTTTCCCAGGACAAACCCACGGAAACTCAGTGACCCAGATGGATGGCCAAGTGAGTCGTTCCAAAGGGACTTCTGTGACTATAAACTGCACTTATTCAAGCTCTGGGTACCCTGCTCTTTTCTGGTATGTCCAGTATCCTGGAGAAGGTCCACAGCTCCTCCTGAAAGCCACGAAGGCCAATGAGAAGGGAACCAACAAAGGTTTTGAAGCCACGTACAATACAGAAACCACCTCCTTCCACTTGGAGAAAGCCTCAGCCCAAGAGTCAGACTCAGCTGTGTACTACTGTGCTCTGAGTGACACAGTGACGGAAACTGCAGGGGGAGCTGAGCACAAACTCTGAGCAGCAACGGGCCCTGGCTGCTGAGTGTCTCTGATCCCCTCTGGTCCCAGCAGAGTTTATGGTGGTTTGTCTCTCAGTTTCTGGTTGATACAAAAATCATACCACTGTCTCGAGCATAAGAACAAGAAGTAAACATTTCCCTTGTGTGAGTGCTCAGTCACTTCAGTCATGCCTGACTCTGGGACCCCATGGACTGTAGCCCTCCAGGCTCCTCTGTCCATGGAATTCTTCAGGCAAGCACACTGGAGTGGGTTGCCATGCCCTGCGCCAGGGGATCTTCCTGACCCAAGGATTGAACCTGGGTCTGCTGCATTGCAGGTGGATTCTTTACCACTGCATCACTGGGAAATGTTCCCTTTACCCAACCTCTTATTAGTGAAGCTAAAAACTGACACCCATGGTTCCTTATCAAAGACCAAAGTAATTTCAAGGTTAAACCACATAAACAATGCAATAGTCTCTTGCTCATCCTTGCAGTCAAAATCCATGTCCCGCAGGTTGTTCCAAGCCAACTTGATGGGTTTTGCTTTACTGAATTTTATTATACTTTCAGTATACAATATACATTTAGAGAGCCAGAGTGCACCAGAGAAGGTGTCATTTGCATAGTGTCTTTCTGACAGAGCATGCAGGAGAAGTAATAGGAGAGCTGCTGCTGCTGCTGCTGCTACCAGGTCGCTTCAGTCGTGTCCGACTCTGTGAGACCCCATAGATGGCAGCCCACCAGGTTCCCCCATCCCTGGGATTCTCCAGGCAAGAACACTGGAGTGGGTTGCCATTTCCTTCTCCAATGTCTGAAAGTGAAAATGAAAGTGAAGCCGCTCAACCGCGTCCGACTCATAGCGACCCCATAGACTGCAGCTTACCAGGCTCCTCTGTCCATGGGATTTTCCAGGCAAGAGTCCTGGAGTGGGTTGCCATTGCCTTCTCCAAATAGGAGAGCTACAGCCTCCAAAAATCATGGCCTTCTAAAAACTTTAATTTTAAATTGAAGTATAGTCGATATTCAATGTTGTGTTAGTGTCAGGTGTACAGCAAAGTAATTGTTATGCACATGAGTATACTATGTCTACACATAGTATATGTGTTCTTTTTCAGAT
Source organism: Tragelaphus eurycerus (assembly GCA_935064755.1). NCBI lineage: Eukaryota > Metazoa > Chordata > Mammalia > Artiodactyla > Bovidae > Tragelaphus > Tragelaphus eurycerus. The sequence continues at coordinate 95,528 of CAKXYN010000491.1, forward strand.
TTTCCCTTATAGATTTTTGCAAAATATTGAGTATTTTGTAACAATCTTGAAATTGTGAGAGTTAAGGAAGTTAGAGAACATGGTGTATTGAAAAGACTAATAGAGCAATCAATCTCATTATTGCATTGCAAATATACTGCTGGTCTTTGCAAATATTAGTGCAATCCTATTTAATTAACATCTGTTTATTGGCACACTAGGAACACTTTTGTTGCTTGGGAGAAAGTTTTAAGCACAGAAGTGAACAACATATGTTTTCTGGTTCTGCAGTGACCATTATGGTAAGAATGATTAAAAATGTTATTGACCTTGAAATGCCTGCTGCTTCTAAAATATTTTTCTTTGCTTCATCCTTCCACCTTCATGAAAATTTTCTTCTACTTTTTTCAAAGGCTGTATTTGTAGGCTTTATGAATGAGCTATAGTCATAACATTAATGTATTTTTGTTATGGACTGTTGGTTTAAATCTAGTTATGCATTTTTCCAGGCAAGTATACTGGAGTGGGTTGCCATTCCCTTCTCCAGGGGATCTTCCTGAACCAGGGATCAAACCCAGGTCTCCCGCATTGCAGGCAGATTTTATACTGTTTGAGCCTCCAAGGAATTTGTAACAAGCAATAACTGCTTTATAAATCCAGAAGAGAAGTGGAAGTTAGTCTTTGATGAATTAAGAACGTCACATAAAAAATTGTTCCAAACTTTGTGTATTACCTGGGCTTCCCTGGTGGCTCAGATTGTAAATAATCTGCCTGCAATGCAAGAAGTTTAACACACATAAAACCCGCACATTTTAATAAATATTCATATTTATATATTGAGTAGATATTCTTCACCATAGCTGTGTAAATTTTTAAAGGTATGAGATATGAAACAGGTTAATTTATTATCCTTTGTAATCCACAGGGCCAGAGAATCCAAATCACAGGAGAGGGGCTTGTACCTCTGGAAATGAGGTAGTGTTGGTTGCCCAGGGACCGTTTCTTACGACAGGTTCTTTAGGGTCAATCTTCTATTTGCACTATTTCTCTAGAAGACACAGGCAATATTGAGGCTTTCTTGGATTTATTCTGAATTTATTCTCACAGAGGTAACCAGAAAGTTCTAAGTAATCAAAATGGTTTTGGCAGAGGGAGGTAATTCTGGAAACTCACAGAAGTTAAGGGGAAATGTCTTGGGGAAAGAACATTTTATTGGGGAAATGTCACTGTCAGTGACTTGGGGAAAGAACATTGTAGTGGAGATTGGAAGAAAAATAATAGAATATAGACTCTGAGCCAGCGAAGGCAGCAGAAGCATGCCAGTAGAAGTAACTCATACTCATACTCTGGAGGAAATTCCACTAAGGCTGAGTCACTCACTGCTTTTAAGATACGTGTGAGTTTAAAGTGTCTATAATGATTTGAGATATATATATATATATATATGTGTGTGTGTGTGTGTGTGTGTGTGTGTGTGTGATAACACTGATAAGGTTAGTGAATACATCTTTCACTGCACATAATTACCAGGGTTTTTATCTTGTTGTTATTATGGTGAGTTATTTAAGGTCTGCACTCCGAGTAACTTTCAAATGAAAAGTACAGTATTGTTAACTATAGTTAATACTAACAGGCAAGACCGGCTTAGAGGAAAACAATCTAAGATAATAGGCATTTGGAATATCAAATGTTCTTTTTTGTCTTATACTCTTCTTTGGCTTACATGTTCCTTTTAGAAGATTTTGTCCCCATAGTAGACAAAAGAGCATGGTATATAGGCTGAAAAGGAAAGCTTGTATTTTTATGTTTAAGAGTGAATCATGGTACTTTTCTAATTTCAAAACTAATATCAGGCCCATCGTTGGATAAAGAGCAACAGCATCTACCTCCTTCTAACTTACTAAAAATGACTCAGTTGTGTGCAGAGGTGTAAATCTTAATCTCTACATTCTTATTGTGCATTTAAATTTTCGATGTAAGACATAATTTGTTTGATCTTTGCTGTTTTTATGCATCACAGTCCCTCATAGGCACAGGTATGAGAAAGACATTTAACCAGAGAGTTCAGTAGGTAGAGATGTGACCACCAGATGGTGGTGCATCTCTGCTGCTCAGAACATGTGGAGGGTTCATTGAGTGGGTTCTAAATGGATAGGTAGGCTGGGGGCAAAAGCAGAGCCTTTTTCTTATTGGCTGGGTAGACAATGAAAGAAACCACTAGAGAAAAGAAGGGATCACTTGGTAACAGAAGCAGCTCTCCTGGCCGGAGACTGCAGGTCTACAATTGATTCTAAATAGGAAAAACAATGAAGCTACCCATTGGAGCTTTAATCACATTCTTGTGGCTGCAGCTGGACTGTGAGTTGAGGGTTTAAGGGAAATAGAGTGTGTTAGTAGATATTCTTTAGATGCCAAGACTGGCTTTATTCAGGTTTATTCTAGTTATTGTAGAAAAGGAAATGTAAACTCTACGGCTAAATAATCTAACAACCTTTCTCTGACTTCTACTTTCTCCATAGGTGTCAGCCTCGGAAACAAGGTGGAGCAGAGTCCTACCCTGAGTGTCCAGGAGGGAAACAGCACTTTGATCACCTGTACTTATACAGATGATAACTCAAACTACTTCCCTTGGTATAAGCAAGAACCTGGTAAAGGTCCCCAGTTCCTTATAGCTATTTATTCAAATAAGGGCAAAGAGGAAGACCAGAGACTGACTGTTTTATTGAATAAGACAGCCAAACATCTCTCCCTGCACATCGCAACCACTGAAGCTGGAGACTCAGCTGTCTTCTTCTGTGCAGCAAGTACACAGTGCTTCCCAGGCATCTTCTATCTGTATTCAAACCTGTGACTGGGGCAGCCCCCTTCCTTTGGTGCAATCTTCAAATATGACAAATGTTATATGGTTTGTCTGCAGGTGGAAACTGATGTGCTCGTCATAAAAAAACATGTTAAAGAAAGTGAAAGTCACTCAGTTGTGTTCAACTCTTTGCTACACTATGGACTATACAGTCCATGGAATTCTCCAGGCCAGAATACTGGAATGGGTACCTTTCCCTTCTCCAGGGGTCTTCCCAACACAGGGATCAAACCCAGGTCTCCCACACTGCAGGCAGATTCTTTACCAGCTGAGCCACAGGGGAAGCCCAAGAATACTGTAGTGGGTAGCCTATCCCTTCTCCAGGGGATCTTCCAGACCCAGGAATTGAACCAGGGTCTCCAGCATCACAGGCAATTCTTTACCAAGTTATCAGGAAAGTCATAAAAAACACTGGATAAGAATATTAGGCTCAAGGGTAGCTAGAAAGAGTTAGAACATGTTGTTGGATACCTGTTGCTTACTGAATTCTTGAAGAGAGCTAGTAATTTACTGATTTATTTTTAAATTGTAAGACCAACTTTATATTTTGCCATTCAGACTACTCTTCTATAAATACTCCCCCTGTTATCCATATCACAATCTTTATTATGAATGGGTTTTAAAAATATTGTGCTTTGAAAACAGCATATTTTTCTGATTTTACAAATTACATGCCAAATATAAGAAAATGCTTTATATAATTAATATGATACTGAAAATTCTTTTTTTTTTTATTTTGCTTAACTTTACAATATTGTATTGCTTTTACAATACATCAAGATGGTTCCGCCGCCAGAATACATGTGTTCCCCATCCTGAACCCTCCTCCCTCTCCCCTTCCCACACCATCCCTCCAGGTCGTCCCAGTGCTCCAGCCCCAGGCATTTGTTATCGGGCATCGTACCTGGACTGACGACTCGTTTCAGACACATATGAATGGATAAGAAAGCTGTGGTACATATACACAATGGAGTATTACTCAGCCATTAAAAAGAATACATTTGAATCAGTTCTAATGAGGTGGATGGAACTGGAGCCTATTATACAGAGTGAAGTAATCCAGAAACAAAAACACAAATATAGTATACTAACGCATATATATGATACTGAAAATTCTATGATCACACAATGTTGCTAATATTCAGTTTACTCTTTTTATAAATTCCTATCTTAATTAGTATCTTTTTCCACTTAATATTAAATATTGAACTGAGCATTCCCCATTTCATTGTCTTGTTCCCAAATATCAGCTTTGAAATAGCTCTATGAGAAATATTAGTAAATTACAATTTTACATTGTTTGGTATCCCTTTTATGCACATTGACCACTTTCTTATTAAGAAAATGTGACATGTGTTTTCCTTTAGTGCCCAGTAATAGTATATGTATTTTTTTGTGTATTAGAGGAAAAGTAAGATAGAAAGTGATTTGAAAATGTCATGTTGAAATGATTGCAAATCAAATGGTGTATTTGCTTTCTCCTGTCTCTGGACAATTTACTACAAACTTCATGGCCTTCTCTTGATCCTAGGATGCCAGTCTGGGTGTTGATTGCCTCCATTTTTCTTCCTTTCTTTAGGGGGACGCTGACTGCTTACATCTGTCTTGTTTCTTCCAGGCCAGCAGAGTGGGGCCGCCTTCTGCACATGCTCACTAGGCATCTGCAAAGCCTCACTCTGGCTGTTCTTTGTGCCCTGGGAGCAGTGACAGGGTTAGGGTGGTGTTTGAGTCAGACGTTGTGTGATGGCTGGTATCCCTGGGCCACTTTTGATGATTGGCAGGCAAGGCATCCAGCGACTGGTGGGCAGTCCTGATGGAGCCAGTGCCCTGGTCGTAGGAAACGTGTCCATTTTAATGCCCTCCTGGAGACCTGGCTGCTGTTCCCAGGTGCTCCCCACTCCCCAGCTGAGCAGCACACCTAAGTATTCTGGGTGAGGTGAGAAAGGGGCGAGGCTTTTCTGTTCTCCCAAAGCTGGAGAGCAGATGCTCACTCACAGGCCCTCACTTTCTTCTGTGGAGAAATCACAGGTCAAGAATGTTTCCCCTGGAGCCCAGCTGTGTGCTTTAAGGGGAGGAGTGATGAAGGTAATGTGAAATTGTTCCCCTAACCCTCTTCAGTGTGTCTGACCTCAGACGGTGTGCTGGAACTTCTCTGCTGGATTTCTGGACTTCTCAAAGCTCCTTTGGAGTATGACTGTGAAAATTGGTGGTTTTGGCAGGGTGAAAAGATGGTAGAAGGTTCCTATTTTGCTAGTATTTTAAATCTTAATTCCTAAGTAATTACATAGAAAATTTGACTATTTTTGATTTATATTTCTGTTTATTTTGAATTTTAATTCATTGTAGAGATCATGTAGCCATCACAGGATAATGACACGGAACCGTTTCACTGCTCCCCAGAACTCCCTTGTGCTCCCCTTTTGTAACGACAAACTCCCCTTTCCTGTGCTGTGCTGTGCTGTGCTTAGTCACTCGGTTGTGTCTGACTCTTCTCAACCCCACGGACTATAGCCTTCCCAGTCTCCTCTGTCCACGGGGATTCTCCAGGCAAGAATATTGGAGTGGGTTGTCATGCCCTTCCAAAGGGGATGTTTCCACCTAGGGCTCAAACTCAGATTTCCCACATTGCAGGCAGATTATTGACTGAACTACCAGGGAAGCCCATGAATACTGGAGTGGGTAGCCTATCCCCTCTCCAGGGCACCT